>PVJD01005697.1:0-111075 GCA_004026545.1 Mormoops blainvillei | reverse complement strand
AGACTCAACTCAATTTCTATTAAAATACTAACTAGATATTTCACAGATATAGAACAAACATTTCAAAAATTTATATGGAATCATAAACGACTGAATAGTTGCAGCAATTTGGAGAAAGAAGAACAAAGTCGGAGGATCACAATACTTGACATCAAACTATATTATAAGGCCACTGTAATCAAAACAGTCTGGTACTAGCATAAGAACAGACCCATAGATCAAGGGGACAGAATAGAGAGCCCAGAAATAAACCCATCTCTATGGTCACTTAATATTCGACAGAGAGGGTAGAAGCATAAAATCGAGTAGAAATAGCCTCTTCAACAAATGGTATTGGGAGATCTAGACAGTTACATGCAAAAAAGCAAAATTCGACCACCAACTTACACTACACACAAAAATCAACTCAAGATAGATAAAAGACTTAAATATAATTTGCCACACCATAAAAGTCCTAGAGGAGAACGTAGGCAGAAAAATCTCAGATATTCCACGCAGCAATACTTTCACCAATATGTCCCCTAGAGCAAGGGACATAAAGGAAAGAATAAACAAAAGCATTTCATCAAAAGAAGAAGCTTCTACATGGCTAAAGAAAACATCAGCAAAATGAAAAGGGAACCAACCCTATGGGGAAATATGTTTACCAATGATACCTCAGACAAGGGTTCCAGCAACAAAATATATAAAGAACCCACACAACTCCACCCCAGGAAGACAAAAAATCCTATTAAAAAATGGGCAAAGGACCTGAACAGACACTTCTCCAAGGAGGACATACACAGGGCCCAGAGACATATGAAAGGATGCTCAGCATCACTAGCCATCAGAGAGATGCAAATTGAAACCACAATGAGATACCACTTCACACCAGCCAGAATGGCCATTATAACCAAATCAACAAACAAGTGTTACGGCGGTTGTGGAGGAAAGGGAACCCTAGTGCACTCTTGGTGGGAATGCAGACTGATGCAACCACTGTGGAAAACAGTTAGGAATTTCCTCAGAATACTAAAAATTAGATCTGCCTTTTGACCCAGCAATTCCACTGCTGGGATTATACCCTAAGAATCCTGAAACACCAATTCAAAAGACCCTATGCACCCTGATATTCATAGCAACGCAATTTATAATAGCCAAGTGTTGGAAACAACCGAAATACCCAACGGTAAATGAGTGGATCAAAAAATGATGGGACATTTACACAATGGAATACTACGCAGCAGAAAGAAGGAAAGAGCTACTACCCTTTGCAACAGCATGGATGGGACTAGAGAGCATTATGCTAAGTGAAGCCAGGCAGTGAGAGACAGATACCATATGATTTCACCTATAAGTGGAACGTAATCAATAAAACAAATAAGCAAGCAAAATATAGCCAGTAACATTAAAATAATAAACAAACTGACAGTAACCAGAGGGGCAGGAGGAGGGGGATAATGGGGGAAAAGGAGGGGAAGGGTCATCAAGGAACATGCATAAAGGACCCATCAACAAAGCCAAACGGGGGAAGGATTGAGGGTGGGAGGTGGGAAGAGGTGGGGCTAGGGAACGTGGTGGCGGGAAAATGTTAACCAAAAATAAATAAATAAACAGGGGAAGGCCTAGAAGAGTATAGGAAATTGAGAAGCCAAAGAACTGACATGTACAACCCATAAACATGAACTAAGAGGTGTGGGGATGATGGGATGGGGTGCAGGGTGGAGTGGATCAAGGGGAGAAAAAGTGGGACAACTGTAAGAGCATAATCAATAAAATATCCCCCCAAAATGAAAAAAAACACTTAATTACACTGGCATTTTTTGATCTGCCACAATGACTGAGAGATCTGTTGGTGTTTGGGCGGGGGAGCGGTCAATATACTGCTCACAAGGAAGAGCTGCGGTATTGTAGATAGATTCCCTTTCTTTTCATAATTTTCATTAATGCTATTACATATAAAATGTATCTGGAAATTTAAGCAGTCAATGACTTACCATATAAATCCCTTTGCAGAAACCTGTATAAATAACTCAAATTGAAGAAACTAGAGAAACACAAATGTGGGCACAGAGAGTTTATTCAAAAATAAAAAACAAAACCATTTAATTCCACTTCTTCCCAGCACTGTGCTGGGTGGCCTAGGGGGCAGTGAAAAGATAAATAAATGTGGCTCTTGCTCTTAACAAGCGCATGGTCTCTATGCGAAAGACTGAAAATATCAAGTAGAAAGCAGAAAATGCCATAAATAGGGTGTGTGGGGGCAGTGTGACACAGAGAGAAAAGACATTGAGAGAAACAGTTTGAGGAAAACAAACTTACAGTCATAAGAGTGACTCTGCTGAGCAAAAATGCTCACAGAAATGACCACAGGCCATGGGATCCTCAGCCCCTTCCAGGAAGTTTGTGGAGGAAAGTGAAAACTCAGTACAAAATCAGGGAGACCCAAATCTCTGTGACGTCTAACTTGCCATGGCAAGGTTGGGTCAGGGTGCTTTACACTACATGGCACCTGGTTGGAGCTCCCCAAGCTGGCCGCTGAAACCTCAGAAGAGGCACTACTCTATCATACCCTGAGCAAGCCAAGAAATCCCAGTCATCCAGTGTCCTGGACAGCCTTGAACCAAGCCCTAGTCACCCTGTGTTGTCTGCACAGTAGTACCAAAGACACCCCATTCCTCCCAGACCTTCTCAAAACCTCCAAGAATCCCAGAATTAATTCAGCGCTCAGGGAACTTCTGGACTTTGAGATCTTGATTAATTGACACATGGAAGTACCCACTAGATGATGGTCCTACTTATCTGCCCATCTCTCCATTTATTCATTCAATTAACAAACAGATTAAGTACTCATGTGCCAATAAGAAGACCGAATCTCTATCCTATAGGTGGGGACAGGTGGGTAAGCCAATCAATACACCAAGGATTACATACAGCATGAGAGAATAAGAAATGAGAATGAAGAAATAGAGAGTTGCATGGCCCAAAGGAAGGTGGAAGAGTCATTTCTACTTGGGATGGTCAGAAAAAGCTTTACAAAAAAGAAGTAATCCTCCCAAGATGAGCAGGCAGAAGATATAGGACAGCGAACCTGAATGCTTTGGGTCTTCCCAAGGATGATAGTCATGGTTCTATTGATTTCGAGTGATTGAGACCCAAACTGACCCAGCTAAGGAGAAAATGGGAATGTACTGAATCGAGTACCTGAAGGTCTCACCTAGCCCCAGAGAAGTCCCACTTGTCTTCATGCATTGCAGCAACTGCTATGGCTTAGTTTCCCCAATGAATTTAAATTTAAAGAGGTAATTAAAGTTAAGTAAGGTAATGAGGTGGGCTTGTAAAGGGGTTCAGAACTCAGGGTGCCCAAGGATCTAGGAAAAACCCCCACTAACCTGGCTTGGGGGATTCAGAAGCAGAGGCCATTAAGAGTTATTTTGCATTACTATGGCAACTTGGCTAGCCTCACAGTTATGTTAAATAGCTGTGCCTGCCGCCAGGAGCTTACAGTGCATGCATTAACCCAAGAGGTGGTTGCCCGGTTACAGAGCAGCGCGAGAAGCAGGAGGTAGTTCACTCTGCATCATGGGGAGACGCCTGCTTGGCCTGGGAATGGCAACTGAATGAAGTGAGATACCAGAGGACTGGCAAGATGTAATCCATTGTGGGAGGATTGAAAATGGGTCGCCCCAGAAACTCCGGGCCAGGATTTAAACTAGGCGTGGCCGCCATTCAGTCTCTTGGCCATGTGGGTTGAAAGGGTACAGAATGACACCCACTGGCCTGCAGTGAGGTCCACCATGAGGAGGAGCCACGAGGTTTTGGATTAAAAGCTGGAGAACACGGGGACATGGATGACAGTGCTGGGAATTGTGGGACCTGTCCAGCCAAGCACAGATTCGTGGGAGATGCCTGAGAGGCTGAGCAGTGTCCGGCAATGCTGAGCTGTGAACTTCTAGGTATTTTCCCTGAAAGGCAGCACCTCTGACTGACGTGTTCTGAAACTGGCCTGATTTGGCAAAAGGGAAATAGGAGAGTGTGTCTGTGTTCGTCGGTGTTTTAAAGGGAGTGGGACTTAAGAGCAGAATTCTGCCGTTACTCTAAATCTGTATAACTTTTAAATAAACAGTCCCATTCCTTTTTACCAAACTCTGGCATTGAGAGTCTCGGTGACAGGCAGTCGGGCCCACACATCTGTTTCGGAATTGCATAGGCCGTGTTTCTACAACAGGCTCTCATCCAATAGAACTGGCGTCCCTAGAAGAAGAGAAGCAGGCACCGGGGTGCTCACGTACAAGGAAAGGCCACAGCAAGAGGGCAGCCATCTGCAAGCCATGAAGAGAGGTTTCAGGAGAAACCAAGCTTGCTGACACCTTGATCTTGGACTTCCAGCCCCAGAACTGTGAGAAAATCCATTTCTGTTGATCAAGCCACCCAGTTCACGGCATTTTGCTATGGTAGCCCCAGCAAACGAATACACATGCCTATCTAAGATGTTAGTTCCATTATAAACATCAGAGTTAATGTGTTTATAGACACTGAATGCCATTATACGCGGGTGCATTTGAAAGAGCAGCACATGGAGACAGGCCCGCCACCACTCTTCACTGACTCTATATCTCAAGCAACTTTTGTAACTCTTGGGAGCCTTGCTTGCCTAACCTGACCAATGGTCTTTCCCCTAACACACCAACCTGTGGAGCAGAAGCAGGAGAAGCTGCTCAAGATCAAACAGGCTTATTGATCACTTCCAGTACTAGATTAGGAGCATCCTGCCAGAAATAATTCCAAATGATGGGTGTGCATGGCCTCTCTACTCCCCAGAGTGCTCGGCAGTCCCCTCCAGGCTAGCAGGAGTCTCTTTGTTTTCCTCACAGGCTTTCAAAGGGAGGAGCTAATGTAGCCACCAGTAAAAGAAATTAGGCCCTGTGGGCAGGTCACTTAGAGACAGCTATATACTTGCTGGCAGACCTGTCATTCTCCGGCACAAAAACGCCTAATGAATCTGCCATACGGCTGCATTGTTGTGACAGTTCTGGGAAGGTAGGATCCTAGCCTTCCTCTATGGCCTCAGGCAGTGTCTGGGTTGTGGATGCGGAAGAATGGGCTCAGCTTTGGGTTGGCTCTCCAGTCGTCCTTGCCCTGGGCATGGCTCCATGAGTCTGTTAGCTCAGGTCTCCTATGGGCTTTGGCCTTTCTGGTTTAAATTGCCAAAATCAAAGATATAGGTACACAAAAAGAAATGGAAAAATATGAATACATTAACCTCAAAAGCAATGCCAACAATATATTAATTTGATAGTTGCTTACAATTTAACTATGTCTAGATTAAAATACAAACAAATTATAAGCTAATTTTATTTTGGCTCTTTTCTTTTCTTTTAATTGTAAAAACTATTGATGTATTGTAACCAGGTTTACAATATAAATATAAAAAGACGCGGGGCCCCGGTCAGGTGGTTCAGTTGATTAGAGTGTTGTCCTGTTCACCAAAATGTGGCAGGCTCCGTCTCCAGCCAGGGCCCATACCCAGGCTGCAGGTTTGATCCTCATTCAGGACGTATATGGGAGGCAGCTGATCGATGTTTTTCTCTCACGTTGCTGTTTCTCTCCCTCTCTCTTCCTCCGCCTGCCCCTTCCTCCCCCTCTCTCTTTCTCTCTCTCTCTCTTTCTCTTCCTCTCTCTTTCTGTTCTCTCTCTAAAAAAAAAAAAATCAATAAACATATCCTCAGGTGAGGATTAAAAAAGGAAAACATTGAAGTGATTTAGAGGGTTTTCTTAGAAATCTATTTACAAAATGATAGAAAAGATAGGTAGGTAGGTAGGTAGGTAGGTAGATAGACAGATAGACAGACAGATAGATAATAAAATCCCAGACCAGAGTAACCTATCAAAATGAACTACTGAGAGAGAGAAAGGAAAAGAAAACTAAAATTAATTGAATTTCTTCTTGTTTTCTAGCAAGCTCAGTACTTTACACCTAGTGTCTTGTTTAGTCCTCGCAACAACTCAGTCGGATTTTATTACTCTCCAAAGAAAGAGGAAACCTATACTAGGGACTAAGTAATTTCTACACGATCCCTTTATTTAAAGGGGACAGAACTGGAGTTCAAGACAATGCCTTTCAGTTCAAGGTCCATGGCGTCTTAGATTTTTGAATAAGTAGTCATATGGCTATTATGGTGAAAACATAGACTACAAATTAACTTCAAGCTATGTGTGACCTCGATTAACCAAACATACATCATCAGCTTAAGTAACACTCCCAGAAATATCATATGCTAGCATAGCAGTCCTTGTCAATGTCCCTTTTTTTTTTTTAATGGTTCTATGGTCAAATATGTTTTGGGAAACACTGCATTTTACATCCTCCTCTTGGAAATTCACAGTGCATACCGGCTTATTAGAGGCTAAAAGAAAGATTACTTTTTCTCCTGTGACACTCCTGCCACTTGGGGAACCCCTGCTCTCAGGTAGCAACCAAACAGCAAGAATTCACACTCTCTCCTGTGACACTCTCCAGTCCAGGATGGAGGCAATAAGTAGTGGGATCTGTTTTTGTGGAAAAGTGGAAGTCCAATAGCGGAAATAAAATGGATAGCTCTGCTGGAGTTTAGGGGAGGATATGACAGCACGGTGGGCCAGCGGCATTGTGCAACCTTTCCTGTTGGAACTGGAACTTTATCTAGGCCTAGGGGTTCAACCCTCCAGGGGTTGAATTAATGAAAATTCAACCCCTGGAGGTGGGAGGCATTGTCCAAACAGCAAGTTAACATGGCTAAAGTAGAGAACTAGTTCTGAGAAACAGTTGGAGGAAGTGAGGTAAGGTGATAAGAGTTAGAGCGTAGGCAACTTGATGTTCAGGTCGGAGGAGTCTGCACTTCACACTGTCACAGGGTTACCAACAATACTCTCTAAGTGTCTAAGGCTGGATGGTTTTCAAAGTACCCTTTCTTGCATTATCTCACACACATGTTATCACAATAGTGGTGGACAAATAGGGGAGGAGGGCACGGGGTAGTGGGGCTTTGCACTTGGTATCTCTTCCCCGAACCCCATGAAAAAAGGAGTTTTGTAGGGTGAGAGATATTTACCTTCAGTCACTACAGGAACATTCTGGAACTTCCAGAGTAAAGGATCAGTAAAGAACACATTATCTGATTATCTCATCCAGTTATTATTTCATTCACTACCGTATGGGGAGTTGTCAGCACTTCGCATGTGAGGTAACCAAAAATCAGAGTTAAATGAAGGTGTTTAGACTCTCCAGTGATCTGAGCCAGATTCACATGGATGAGGAGAGTGGAGGCACGCAGGGGAGTGGTTTGTAAGTATTTGGAGTTGAGGGGAAGAATCCAGGGAGAGAAACGACTGAAAAGGCCATGTGGAAAGGGAGTTAATTGAGACAAAAGTGAGCGGTGAGAGGTGGGGGAGGCTGTGAGGTTGAGGGCAGTGGTTGGTAGCTTTGGTGAGGTGAATGGATAGCACTTTGCCTGAGACTGTGAGCAAAAATGAGTGATAATTAGCCCTGGCTGGTGTGGCTCAGTGGATTGAGCGCCGGCCTGTGAACCGAAGGGTCGTGGGTACGATCCCAGTTAGGGTACCTGCCTGGGTTGCTGGCCAGGTCTCTAGTAGGGGGCGCACAAGAGGCAACCACACATTGAAATTTCTCTCCCTCTCTTTCTCCCTCCCTTCCCCTCTAAAATAAATAAATAAAATCTTTTTTTTAAAAAACAACAAAAAGAGGGATAATTAGAAGGAAAGAACCCCCCCGAGAGGGGGGTAGATGTGGGAGGTTCTGGTTGGCCTCAGTCTCATCGGCAAAAGAGGAGATGAAGTAGCCCACTGGGACCGAAGGGACCAGGGGCTTGAGGAGACTGAAGTTTAGGGTGCGTTCAGCAAGGCATCATCCACAGAGAAAGAGGGATGCTTTGCCCATGAAAATAAATGGCAGGAATTCACACTGTTGTCTGCAATGCTCTCTAGTTTTTCCAAACTTCTGGAGAAGTAGAAGTGTACAGGTTAGTGAGTGATGCCAAGAGGTGATTCTGGGCTCCCATTACTCCCCGAGCAGCGGGTGTCACTGCATATACACTCTGAGGTGATACAGACAACACTTTAAGGACACGTCTGATCTCCTCCCGTGTTAGAGTACTGTAAGCCCTGATCAGGAATGGTTGAATGATAGCTATACTTCCTTACCCTCAACGGACAATACTCCAAGTTGTTTCCCCACAACTCACCCAGCTCTGTGTAACCCTCCCTCAGTCATACACACTGGCATGGACTCAGAATTCAAAAGAAATTAGAAGAGATCTAAGAAAAGTCAAGTTGTGGGAAACAGCAAGTTTAATCAATGAAAATTCACAATCTTGCCCAAGGGCCATCTTTGTCTTCAGTGATATTTGGGAGCTATTACATTAATAAGCATAAGATCTACACTGGCATGGCGAAAGCCATCCTGTGAGAAGGTGAAGGATCTTTATGCTCATCAATAGCGTAGCCATGTGCCAGCAGTTCTCATAGGCTCTGAGACCAAGTGATCCAGCAGCACACCTGTGGTTAAGCCTGGCTTCTGTGTTACTTCACTAAAGTTAGTCTGTGGACGTATTTTATAAGCAGATAATTTGGAGTGAAAAAAAAAAAAGCTCCATTCAAACAAGGGAATGAAAGGAATGTTTATGCTCAAGAAAAATAAAAGAGAAATTATTAACCAAGAAGTGTACATTATTAACACAAGGCAATTAGGTGCATTAACCCAAGAAAAAGTTTGTGTCACAAGTAGTTCGATTTCTACTAACTCTTAAAATCTACATGGCAATTTCAATTCAAAAGGGACCTTCTGAGATTTCCTGTTCCACTAATTGAGACAAAAGCGAGCGGTGAGAGGTGGGGGAGGCCGTAAATTATTTTTAAATAATTTAAAATAAAATTTAAATTATTTTTCTTTTATTGATTCTAGAGAGAGGGGACGGGAGGGAGAAAGAGAGGGAGAGAAACATCGATGTGAGAGAGAAACATCCATCGGTTGCCTCCTGCACATATCCCAACCAGGGACAGAGCCCACAACCCAGGCAGGCGTGTGTCCTGACCAGCAATGAAACCAGCAACCCTTAGGTTTGCAGGATGATACCCAACCAACTGAACCACACCAGCCAGGGCAAATTTAAATTTTAAAAACACAGTAAAAATTTTCAAGGAAAGGATAAAATAGGTTCAAAAATTGTATCAGAGTTAAATTTGGCTCTTTTTTAAAAACCAGTATGTAATTATTTATTTTTGACACTTAGAGTTTAAAATCTGACATTTCTTTATTGCATATTTGTAATTTGATGCCTTGGCAATTTATGGTCTGCACACAATGTATTATAATATCAGAATAGTACATTCGAATTTAAAGTTGAAGTATCTAACCGGATCACTCATATTCTCTTCCAGAGTGTTTAAATGTTCACTGACTTCCTAAAGGAACTAAAGAATAAGTTTAATAGCGATTTATATTCCTACATCTTAAAGATATTTCTGGCAAGTAAACATGAAATTTTGACAGATGAAAACTCTAGTTAAGTGATATGCCAAGGCTCTTCAATAAAATGTGGGTAAAAATGTATAAATGCAGTGATGAAGTAGTGGCCCTGACATTCATAGTCCTACTCAAGACAGTAAACTTTTGTTAAGTGGTATTTGAAGATAAAATTCAAAATGTCACTAATTTGATTTTGTAATTCCACTTCTTACAATGTAGTCTAAGAAAATAATTCCAAAAACAGAAAAAGCTTCGTGCCCAAGGATGTTGACCCAGCATTATTTATAACTGGAAAATGTTAAATAACTAAAAATTGTAGTCCCGTGATATTTGGGGATGTAACATTGAGTATATCAACT
Source organism: Mormoops blainvillei (assembly GCA_004026545.1). NCBI lineage: Eukaryota > Metazoa > Chordata > Mammalia > Chiroptera > Mormoopidae > Mormoops > Mormoops blainvillei. Next base: position 101,214 of record PVJD01005697.1, on the reverse strand, counting down.
CCATGGAATGACATGAGGCCTTCTTTGTATATCAGAGACACACAACTGGGACGTACTGTGGCCTAGCGTGAAGACTGTCCTATCTGGATCATTTCTTCAAGGATGCCTATAAAAGTCAGAGACAGTATATCTTTTTTTTGAAATAGCAAAAGGTGATATTTTGATGTTTAAGCCATTTCTCCGGTGATTTATTCCCTCTTGTTAGTTTCGAAAGTATGATCAAGTAAGTCTACATATTTAACAGAATGCCTGGAAATTTTGCCAGAATGTCAGTATATTATAGAGTTGACTCTGTGGTTAACCAGAGGAAACAGAATACAGCAAGAAATTGACAGTAAATTCTCTGTTCTCAAATTGTTTATGCTCTCATTGGGCTAGCACACTAGAAAAAAATTGTTGAAAACATCATTTAAGGGCACTTTACAATATGGTATAAATGAGGTACGTAACCCTGAGAGGCTTCAGCAGACCAAAGTCAGCTAAAGTCAGGCGGTGCCAATCCAGGCGGGCACGGGAGCTGGGGACTGGTCAGGACCCGCGCAGAGCTTGCTTCTGTCAAGTTTTAAGGGGCACGAACAAAGTACAGTCGCTGATCCAGTTGGTGGCATATTTGCTCACTTCATAAGCGGCTTCTTACATAAGCTGTTACTGAATGGGAAACACATGCAAACGCATCAAGTCCGTGAACAGATGGTGCTTCTGTGTGATGAAGACAGAATGAGGGTGAGAGGGACAGCAAGTTTAAAAGAGATCGCCCTCTCCCCTTCCCCCTATTGTCTGCTCGGTTTCCTCCCGACCCCCTCCCATTAGCCCTGTCTTTCTCTTCAGCTCCTCCTACCTTTGTTAGCATGAAAGATGTTACAGGTTGGAGAGATAGAAGATGAGGCTTAATCCTAAACCTCCTTTGTGCGTTTTAGTCAAGCCCTTGTCTCCCAAAGTAAAATGAAGAACCACAGGCAGCTATAAAATGGCAGCAAGGTTGTGCACAAACAGCACAGGGCATATGGTGACCTTCCTTTGTCCCAGCCGGGTTGAGCCTCCGTGTGCTGAAGTGGGGGGAGGTCTTAAATATCATTTGGACACTATTGTTTGTCTGAAGCCTAGAAAAATGTGACTGTCTTTGCTGAGCTGAACGGGAGAATCAAAAGAGGGATTTATGGAAATGCCTGGAAATTTTGCCAAAATGTCAGTGTACTAATTGTCTGTAGAATTACATCTCAGGCAGCTCCATCTCCGTACATGGGTTTGAAAGTGGATGTGTACTTTCTTATTGTCCTTTAGTTCTTTCTGCTCTGTTTGGGACCAGGATTCCACAGTATTCCAGTAAGAGCGGTGTGGTGTGTGTTAGACAGAGAGTGCTATGCTGTAGTGACAGTGACCACACAAGTCAGATTTTCCAGGGTAGCTCCTCTTTCAAACATTCTGTGCCTGTGTGTCTATTTAGTGCTCTCCTACTTTTCAGACCATATGTTACCCAGGTTTTTTACTCCAAAAATAAATTATTATTGGTCCCTTGTTCATTATGAAACAAGTACATAGTAGGCATGAATAAATATTGTAGGAAGGAAGGAGGAAGGGAGAAAAGGAGGGAGGGAGGGAGGGAGGGAGGGAGAGAGAAAAGTGCTATATGAGGAGGTATCAGGAGGCTTAGACTTCAGTTATAACTTTACCAATAACTAACTGGCCCTACATCACTTGGCCAAGAAAAGCAACCCTCCGGGTCTCTGATTTCTTCATCTAGAAAATGTCTAGACAAATGTAATTTATTCCTGAGATACTTCCAGACCCCAAAATCTGTATTCTAATAAAAGAAGCCTTCATCCGACATTTTAAAGCCCTTTTTCTTGGTTCCTGGTATGATGACTTAATTATGATTTATCAAATTTACCAGTCCTCTACATAAACATGAGCAACGACATTTAAGTTTCTCTAGCCTATGGTATGTTGGCAAGCCCAGGGCTGGAAATCATTAAAAGAAAAATCTATAATGGGGCAAATATAAGCAGAAACAGAATCATTTAGGCCTATTGCATTTCTTTAAGAAGAAAACGAGTATTCGCTTTAGGCCAGAAGAGATACCAAGGTGTGAAGGCAAAAGTCAAAGGAAACTTAGTTAAGAATTTGAATAAGTAATTTAAAAATAATATACTAAGTGAATCAAAAGACATAAAAGTGAAATATGAGCAATTTGGGGCTTGCATGGGGCTGTTCTATAATGAAGACAAGACATCTGAACTTACAGCCAAAGAAAGAATGCCTTGTAGTTAACTGCACGCACTCAAAATGTGGTACAAGTTATAGGAGAAGTCACGAGAAGCATTTTTGAAAATAATTTTTATTCTACTATTTCATTTTGCTAGAAAGTGTTGTAATCTAATGCAGTAGTTAAGTAAAAGCTGATAGAGATACAAGAAATCATTCCTTCAAGTGCTATGGCCTCTGAGGAGATCTCTAAGCTGTGACGGGGGAGGAATCCTAGGGGGGAGAACCGGGAACAACCAATCTCTCCCTCTCTCTCTCTCTCTCTCTCTCTCTCTCTCTCTCTCTCTCTCTCCCTGCCTTGCTCCCTCCACAACCCCCCCCGAAACACACACATATTCCATATACTGCAGCATGCTAAAGGATTGCTCCCTAAGGACTAGGAAGAGGGGAAGGAAACTGAGGAAATAAACTTTGGGCACGTTTCGGGGTGGGGTTGGGGGTGTATGTCTCCAAGGGAGACCGTCAAACGCAGTATCAGGCAGCAGAACCAATACTAAGCAAGTAGTGTGTGCTACCTGCTACAAGAGCAACATAATTAACTTTTTAGTTGCTTATTCTCTCCTTAGGTAATGCTTTTCATTGATCAGCTGGCAAACACACAAGTTTATATAAGGGGATTATTTTTAGAATTGTTCATTTTTAAAAAGGAAAAGAATGAGAAAGAAAGAAAAGCAAAGGAAAGGAGGGAGGATGAAAGAGAGGAGGGAGGGAGGGAAGATAATATGTTGCAACCCCTCTGCTCCACGATGTAAAAAAATCTTTGTAGTTTCTAAGTCCAGCCTCAGAGTACGGTTCCTCACTAAAATCCTAGGTTATGGTCCTGGCCAGGAAAGTAAACTGCTGGTCACCAGAGCATAATTCTGAAAGTGGTTTTGGTATTTGTTGATGTTCCCAAGGCAGCATCCAGAGATAAAAACAAAACAACCAAGTTTTTGTGTGGCACCGAAGAGAGGAAGGTCACTAGTCACTCTCTCCTCCCCACTCCCTGCCCACAGGAGCTCCCTTCTTGCTTAGAAAAACTTATTAAAAAGAGAGAAAAATATGTTTTAAAACATAGGCTATCTACATTAGACTTTGCACAATTTTACTAGCTCTACCATTGATCTAAGTATTTATTCCATCAATAATAATAATAGTAATAATAATAATAATAATGGCAGCTGTCACATAGCGAGTGCTCAAAATGTGGTCCACGTGCCAGGTAGTGTCCTAAGCACTTTCCACATGTTAACTTGTTCAATCTTCACAGAACTCTATCCGTAAGTTAACATACCTTAGTTCCATTCTGCAGATTAAGAAACTAAAGTGAATGACTAGTCCAGGTCACATGACCAGGATCAACCACAGGCATGCTGGCTGCAGTGTCTGTAATCCTGACACTGTGTGATGTTGAAAGCTTTTTGCTGGCATTAAACTCCCTTTTTTCACTTATCTTCTTCCTTTTTAAACCACACGTAACACTTCAGCTTTTATTTTTTTCAATGAACACTGGAATCAGAATTAAATTTTTAAAAACATTTTTTTAAAAATACACACACACATACAGAGTAATTCAAAGAAATTCAAGTCTGAAAAAGCTCTGGATGCATATTTGTTCATTTTAAAGGATTTTCAGCAAAAATTCTAGTGTTTTTAATCTCTACTCCCATATGTTTAAAATAAAAGGCTTTTATTAGAGCAAGTCATTGAACTAAGATGCAAATGTTTAAAAAAAATAAAAAGAAAGAAAGAAAAAGACTCCTGAAAATGACCCAGAGCCATTGTCTTTAATAAATAAGAAAATAAATAGCACCCCAGATATAAAGTTTTTAAAAACTCAAAGAGTTTTGGGCTTCAGTTTGGATATTTTTTACCCATCCCTCTAATCAACAAGGATGACCATTGTTAGCATTCTGGAGAATTTCCTCCAAAAAGCATTAATTCTTCTAACCGCAGCCACATTGCTTATGCCATTTAACTCTTAGGTTACGAGCTCATGGCTGTTGGTTTGGGGCGGAAGGAGGGCAGATTTTTGTGCCTTATAAACGGTCCCCATAGCTTGAGGGAAAGTGAGAGTATTAATGTGTCAAAAGAAAGTGCCCGCAGCCCCCCAAAAGCAAAAAGTCTCATGAAAAATCTGGTTCCAATTTAATTATAAGTCCATGTTTAATATCATATAGTGGTGACTATTTCCTACCTGGAGAATAGATCTCTGCAGCACCCAGGCTTCCCAGGCACACAGCTGGGCTCTCGTTATTGAAACAAATGAAAGTCCAATCAAGTAAGAGTTTTGAGATCATGGAAAGGAACAAAAGAAATTAACTGCTGGGAATGTCTAAGTTATACATTGTAATCCAATTTTTGATACTGTGGTCAAAGATACAACTTCATCTGACCATTTCCTTTCTTGAGTTCCTACCAGAATAAGAGCTCAATAAACTTATTGAAAACATTTTAAGATGCTTGTCGAATTGGAATGGGAAAAAAAAAAAAAAAGGCCAGAATAGTTTGAAATCTTCCTGTGAAGTTCCTAATTCATGAGAAGTTCTTAGAAAGGATTGATAATTAATTGTCTTCAAGGATATCCACTAATTAATTGTGTTCAAGGATATCCACTGTGTCCCTCAGTGTAGATGTGATGATATTTGTTCATTGTGACCTATGTGGTTCAGGTAAATATATGTGACTTCTAGCGGGATTGTAACTTTGTGGGCATAACCCAGTGGTTCTTAACCCTAGCTGCTTGGCAAAATCACTGATGCCCTGGCCTCAGCCCAGACCACTTGCTTCAGACTCTCTGGGTGTGACACATGAGCAGAGGTGTGTTTGTAGCTCCCAGGGCATACTACTGGTCTGAGGCACCCTGGTACAAAGAAACTGCACAGCCCCTTTGGAGTTAGCTGGTGCGAGGCTCAGACACTGGCCCTGCCCCTGTTTAATCGTGCAAATTTAAATCTTATTTCCCCAAAGAAGACATACAGATGGCCAACAGGCATATGAAAAGATGCTCAACATCACTAATCATCAGGGAAATTATAATCAAAACCACAATGAGATATCACCTCACACCTGTCAGAATGGCTATTATCAAAAAGACAACAAATAACAGGTGTTGGCAAGGAAGTGGAGAAAAGGGAATCCTTGTGCACTATTGGTGGGACTGCAAATTGGTGCAGCCATCAGCCATTAAGGCAAATGAGATGGCAAATTTCCCAAAAAATTAAAAATAGAACTACCATGTGAGCCAGTAATTCCACTTCTGGGTATTTATTAGTAAAAAAGAAAAACACAAATTCAAAAAGATAGATGCACCCCAAGTTCATTGCAGCATTGTTTACAATAGCCAAGATATAGAAGCAACCTAAGTGTCCATCAACAGACAAATAGATAAGTAAGCTGTGGTACATATACACACTGGAATATTACCCAGCTGTTAAAAAGAAACAAATCCGGCCATTTATAATATGGATGGACCTAAAGGGTATTATGCTAAGTGAAATAAGTCAGGGAAAGGCAAATATTGTATGATTTCACTTATATATGAAATCTAAAAATAAAACAAAACAGAAACGGACTCATAGATATGGAGAGCAAACTGATGGTTGCCAGAGGGGAAGGAGGTGGGTGGATGATGAAAACGATGAAGAGGATTAAGAGATACAAATAGTCTTGATTATCATAATAACTTTGTATGGTGACAGATGGTCACTAGACTTACTGTGGTGATCACATGCTAAAGAATATAAATATCAAATCGCTATGTTATACACCTGAAACTAGTATAATATTGTATGGTAACTATGCTTTAATAAAATAAATAAGTAAATAATAAAATAAGTAAATCCCACGTCATGTCTGGAAAGGGAAATAGTGTCTATTTCATAATGTCATTGTAACTACTGCATGAAAAATACTTAGAAAATCCTTGGTAAATTGTACTCATGAATGCAAGGTTCCTTCCCTATATATATATTCAAACTTTTGAATACTCTGAAACAAACCTAATTTTGATAAAATGCAGTGTGCAGTGGGAATCTGACCCAAGGAGTTTTCTTTAAAATAAGGTATATAATGTGGCCTTAAGACCACAACAGCTCTCACCTTGATGACCCTGAGAAGCCCGTGAGCTTTGTGAGGAAGTGGGCCATGCTGGGGAGGTCAGAGGTAGTCCTTCTGTGCCGCGGGCCCTCCAGCAACAGCCGCTTCCTGGCAACCTGACGCGGGAGCGTGTGAGGAGGTACGAAGTGATCAGCGCTTCTCCTTAGCAAGTGCTCTTTTCTCATCTTTAATTCAAGTCTTAGAGAGCAAGATTTCCTGGATTCTGGAAAGGATCCAGAATTTTGTTGACTTCTGTGTTCACTTCAGAAAGAGGGAATTCTTTTATTTTCATCACCATATTGCAATGGCCTAAGTTAAATACTATCCTCTCTTCCTTAATATTCATTATTTTGCCAAGGATGATACATACATGTCGGGGTTCAAGTTTGGATTTTCGCTGTTAGAAAAAGCCCATACACAGTTTTTGGGTCAAAGACAGGAAACTTTAGTACAATTAGCCATAGCAAGTGCATCAAAAGGCCACTGGATTCCATTTCAAATAAGCCTGCACTTCTTGTTACATCTGTGGTGCACTGCAGGACTGAAATCTGTAGCTTTTCAACATAATGTATGTCTAGATCAAACAGTATTAAATAATCATTAAAATCTGCTTTGTCCTTCTTGAAGAGCTACTCATAGCCTCGCATTGTGCTATGGGTATTAATGGAACATCAGATATTATATAAAATGTGAATGGCAACTGTCTTGTGTGGTAGACAGTTTACTAAAGTATTATCCAGAACACATGCTATCTGATTTACTAACTTATTATCCATTAAAAAAATCCCTGGGTAAATAAATGTGTAACTAAAAGAATTGTTACTCTGTATAATCAGATGAATAGATACAAACAGGGAAGATTGCTGTCATTATGTTGTATATTGTGCTAAACAGATGCGCATGATTTTTGTCAAATAGTGTGCTACAGCAAACTGCTTCCTTCCGTCTAGGCTTTGCTTTTATCAATAAGATGTTTTATATTTCAAATCAATCGTTGTTCTCAGAGAAGACCATCCCTCTCCCCCTCTGCCCCTTCGCCACCCTCTCGCCTTGTCACCCTGCCCCCAATCCTTTAGCCAAGGGGCTTGGTACAAAGTGGGGATGACTGGAAACATCAGGACGCCACTGTGTTGCTAAGGCCAGCGTCCTGCCCTTACCCTAAGGAACATATCATGCCACCCAGCACATCAAATACTCAATTCTAATCACAGTGACCAGAAACTGAGTCCTTGGAAGTTTGCCACTGCCCCAGATATCCGCTGTGACAGTAATGAGCAAAGTATATCGACATCGTTTGTGTTGGGGATACTTCAGCGGATAAAAATGGACCTATACTGATCCAACCATTCCTCGTTGGTTCTCTCCATTGGCATATATATTTCAGGTCCTTGGAAGCATTTCTAAGAACAGGCAGTAGTTAGGGGAGAGACAATGACTGGTCTTTTCCTTCCATCCGCCCCCTCATTCCACCCCATTCATGCAAGAAACTTTTTTGGTGCCTGAGGCATCAGGCAGCGTTCTAGGAATGGAGGTGAAAGGCCCCCAGAGACCTGCTAGCAGGGCATCATTTATAACATGGAATAATAACTGGTGACTGGCTCACGTCTGAGATGCTTTCGGAGCATGGAGGAGGGGTACCGGAGCCACACTGAGGTCCGACTACTGCACTGATAGTTGGAGTCAAGGGAAGGAGGTAACCACTGAAGTGAAAGAGGTGGGGATGTCGGGCTGAATTCCAGAGTTTGGGTTTGGCAAACTGGGTACAAATTGGTGGCATTTATCAGGATAAAAAGTTAAGGAGGATATGGTGCCCGCCACGTCTTCACCTCCCCTACACCTCTCAGTAGCAAGAGTAAAGCAGGGTACACCCTCGAGGATAGCTGGGTAAGGTTAACAGTGGCCACTGGGCTAAAAGCCCAATGACGCCTGATGGTAATGTTGCAGGAGCTGCTCTGGGTCCCACTTTTTATGACTCACCATGTGCTCTCTTCTCCTGACGCCTGGCTTTGTTTTTCTTTTGTTTGTTTGTTTGTTTGTTTCAGCTTTAACAGGTTCTTTCACACATGTAACCTTATGATAAAACTAGCGTTACTTGAAATTGTTCGAATGAGCTTAAAACAAAAAGTAGCTACGAGGGATCGTGGAATAGTGGATTCGGTACAGGAGGTGCTGTGTACGAGGAGAGGGGCTTCAAACCGGGTTGGCGATGGGAACATAAACGGGTCAGCCGGAAGGGAGTCGGGGCTGTGAACGGAAGCCTGCAAAGGAGAGTAAGCAGGGGCAGCCAGAGAGGCAGGCGGAGAACCAACCGGGGGACGGTGATCGTGCACCGAAGCCGCAACTCTGGTCTCGCCGTGTTCCAGCCTAGGTGCCAGCAACCTTTGCGAGATGGCTGCCTGGGCCTTCGTTTATTTCCTTCACCTGCTTAGGAAAGCAAACTGATGTCCTCAGTCTGAGCTTTGATTTCCGTTTAACTCAGTGAACAGGTATTGCAGACTGACCTGTGCTGTAGGTAGTATCAACATGGGGAGAGGGAGGGTTGTGATTAGAACCGTAAACTCAAGGTAAAGGAGAGAAAGACCTAGTGTGTGTTGCGAGCTTACCATGGGTCAGTATGACACCATGCAAGATATTTGTTTGTTTTCTTAGTTAAATTTCTCAACAACCAATGCAGAAACTGTGAACAATAATGGGCTAAAAATAGGCAAAACAAGGCTTTCGGCCCAAGAAGCATCAATCATTGAAAAATCTTGCTCTAAGCTGCATTGCAAAGTGGGATAATGACATATCCCACCCCTGTGGTTCTTGCAAGTATTAAATAAGTTCTATAGACTGAATGATTGTGTCCCCACACAATTCATATTTTGAAACCTAATCCCCAATGTGGTGATTTTTGGAGGTGGGGACTTTGGGAGGTGATTAGGACATGAGGGTGGAGCCCTCATGAATGGGGTTAGTGCCCTTGTGGGAGAGACCCCAGAGAGATCCTTTGCAGCCACCTGAGGACACAGCTGAGAAGATGGCTGTCTGACTAGGAACCAGGAAGCAGGTTTCCACCAGACATGGAACCCGCCAGTGCTTTGGTCTTGGACTTTGCAGCCTCTAGAACCATGAGAGATAAATTTCTGCTGTTTATAAGCCACCCAGTCTGTAGTATTTTGTTATAGTAGCCAGAACAGAATAAGACCCTGAGATAATATGTGTACAGTTCCTCATACACAGTAAGTACTGAATACACGGAGCTGTTGCTTTATCATTGCTGCTTGTAAGGGGCAGACCCAGTTTCAGGCCTGGGTTTACAGACTGAATAGTTGTTCACTACTCCATATTACAGGCTATGAAGATGAGGGACGTGTCCACCAGTAACCACGATACAAAGCAGAAGACAGGGCTGGGGGAGGCGGTAGTGAGAAGAGCCAGTTCTGGCCCTGCCACCACTTCTGCACACACGCAGTTTGTGCAGGTCGCCTGCCCTTGCCTCCCCCCAACTATCCGACTCCACTTGGTTGCTTTGAGGCTCAGCTGACACTGTGCCTGACAGCATTTCGTATATTGTAAAAATGTTGTGCAAAGGTCACAATTTGAGAGAACTGGGAAGGATCAGCCAAGTCAGGCTTTGTGAAGGACCTCTGGAAATTCAAGATCAATTTTTCACGCAAGTATACCCTTGGGAGGGGTCCTACTGTAAGCCTTATCAGTTCCCACCTAGCTTAGGCAATAACCTCGTAGGAGGGAACACCCACGTTGGACTCTGGGAGAGCTGGAGGTAGAGACTTCTGTGGCGGGGTGAGGGTGCCAGGAGAGGTGGGAGGGAGCAGAGACCAGCATCCACACCCAGGGCGCTCACTTCCCTGCCGGTCTCTCTGAAGGAGCCCAGACCCCACAGCCCCACAAATCCTCTCCTAGGCCACCTGGGGCGTTGGTGCCTTCTGTGGCTACATCGAACTGACTGAAACCCTCATAATTAGCCACAAACTAGTAAAACAGAAAGCCAGGAAAAAGACCACATCAGTGGAAGCTGCCTTTGGAGATGAATTCAGACCACCCAGAAAGGCACTTAATTCTGTGGGGTTCAACAAATGTTAGTGCACAATATTATCAATAACAAATAGTGAGAAGTCAGCCCCAAATCAGACTCTCTAATTCTAAAACTAACAGAAACCAACTGACACACAGACAGTAGACACAACGGACGGTTGTGAGCACACACCACACAACGTACACCATTGACTCAAAAACACATCCTATAACTCTGAGGTGAGGAGGCCTATTGTCTGAAGGATTCCCCAAATTCTGCTGCGATGTGCCGAGATTGGGTGAACTGTATTTATCGAGGTGCCACAGGCAAGGAAAAAAAGTGCTAGGATGTGACCCCTGCCTTTGTGAAGAGTACGTCCCAGTCAGGGGCTCACGTGCACCCCAGCAACAAGGCAGGGTAAAATCTGTCCGAAATTGCGTGGCCTTCAACTTTACAAGTTTAGCATTCGGCAGATACTGGTGAAGGCTGGAAATATTAGGCAGGGCTCCAGAGAGGAGCCAGAACTTGAGCCAGAGTTCGGAAGGTTTTCCACTTGATGGGAGGGAATAAGCGCCCAGCGCATAGTGGGTGGGCTCAGCTAATTTTTGTTGTGTTTGTTCGATAGTGTTGAACAAGGACATGCAGATGGCCGTGAGCAAGAGGGATGTCTAGTCTCATGTCACACTGTGAAGCCCCTTCCCCCATTTCCTTATCTTCTTTCTCATACACTTGATCAATAACCCTAAAGAAAAGCATTCAAGGTAATACCATTCCATTCCCAAGTGAAGGAGAGGTGGGGATTTGGGGGAGACGCAGAACGGTCCTTCTAGCACAAAAGACCTGCTTACTCCAACCACTGCCCCGTAGAGCTACTTAGGAATGAATCTTCAGGTGGACGCTTTCCAGCTTGTGCCCTTTCATTAATGTCGTTCCTTGTTGCCACCAGCAGGCACTCTGGTTCGGCTGTTGCTCGGAGGAGCCTGTTAAGCCCTTACAACCTGTGGAATCCCTGCTAAAATTCCAGGTAAGTGTTCTCAACAAGTTAAGTTCATTGATTTCATGAACGAAAACAAAGTCCTTGAAGTCTTGCACGTGAACAGCAAAGAGAACCATGCATGCAACTATTCCATAGATTAAGGAAAGAAGACAGATAAACACAGAGAAGTAGCCACAGGACTAGCGTGTTTTATAAGCCAAGTACGAAGAAAGAGAAATATTGCTTCCTCTTACCATATGATTTTTGTCCATTTTGTCTGTTCATAGACAAGCTAGACAGCTTACTTTCAATGTAAATATGTGCTCAGTTTTCATCTTCAGAAGCACAAGTTTTAGGAACTCAATGTATCCGAACACCTAGTGTTCCCCTTCCAGCCAGGAGCCACGTGGATGTGCAGAACTGGAGGACTCTTCACTTCACAGAAGAGGAAACAGACCCAGAGAAGCTAAGTGACTCTTCAAAAATCATAGCAACAGTTAGATTCAAAGTCGATCTGCAGAAACGCACAAGTCTCTGCACCCCTAGGACTCTGCTCTTTTGTCTGTGTTCAGTGTTTCTCAAAGTTCAGTATTCCAAAGAGCACAGTGGCTGGGGTGTGGGTGTTCTTTGGAGGGGGAAAAAATATCCCATGGTCAGATAAATTATGAAAATACAGAATTAAAGAAAATTAAATGGGTCTCCATTTGTTCATTTGAACTGCAGAATTCCAAGGACTTGTAACAAGATTTCTGGCCCCAGAAGGGGAAATGCATAGATAATATGTATAGTCTCTCAAACTGTGTGACCGCAGAGCTTTTTGCTCAAGATACCTGGGAGTTCCCTTGGGACCGCAATGCTGACTATAACGCAGCCTGGAAAATGCTGCTTCCAAGCCCTGCCGCTTCTCAGGTATTTTACGGGCGGCAATGCTTTGTACAGTGAATGGCTGGTTTTGTGGGGCTTCCCTCCTCTTTCTGCAGAACCTTCTGCACCAGGCACAGAAGAGGTGGGAAGTGGAGTCTTTTGGCCCTGATACAGTTACCGCATAAGAGTTTTCCGTTTCTCCTTCCGGGAAACCCACGGTGAGAGCAACGGGGACCCAGAAGTGACCTGGAGCTGATTGAGGGCATGGAAAGTCTGGCTCAGTCCAACCACAGGCAGCTCAGGCAACCTGGGCTGGATCCCCTGATCAATGTATCTTCAGAGAGTCCTGTCAGAGCACAGTCCCAGATGGAGAAACAGACCTGTGCCTGGGGGCAGGGGAAGAGAAGGGAGAAGACAGAAGGGGTCTCTCCCCTCCCTCTGTTTTTGGAAGACTTTGGTCATTCACTCCTAAAATGCCTCTTTAGTACAGCCAGGGGCCTCTGTTTCTACAAGGGTGTTAACTGCTTTCCTCGTCCAGGGACCGTGCAAAGGGAGACCTCTTTTTCTGGTTCAGCAACATCACCTGTGGGTCTTGTTACCGACCTCTGCGACCTCAGTGTGCTGACTGAACTCTTAGGTCCAGACGCAAAGAACAGCTTTCGGTGACTACGGACGGGTTTCCAGAGTTAGAGCTCCCCCTGCTGGCAACCAGTGCACTCCGTAACCCTGCCTGGAATTCTTTTATTCCTGCAAGAGCGCGCAAAGCCCTGATTGAGTGAGCTTTCAGTCAGCTACTTTATTCTCATATATTGGCTTTTTCCAAGGACTCGAGCAGATATCAGCGTTCAGCCATTTGATATTCTTACTATCCCTTTGCTATTTCCCCTTTACTGAAAGATACTCCATTGTTTCCAGCCCAGATGGAACTGGACTCCTCTGGGCTGGGAATTTAGGTCTCTGCAATTTCCCAAATTAAAATATGGAAGTCCTTGTAGGACAAGTTTCTCGGTAATAAAATAACATTCTTCAAATATCAGAGCCTTTGCATTGCCCTTCTAGATGCAGGAAGGAAGGAAGGAAGGAAGGAAGGAAGGAAGGAAGGAAGGAAGGAAGGATTTCTTTTCTATCATGGAAAAAAGACATCTAAAAAAAAAATGTTTCCCTTAATTGGGACCCAGGGGATGATGGGTGGAAACATACCTCGAGAAAGTTTCTCTTTGGAGTGAGGGCTACACAAATGCTGGGAATCTGATTTCACTCTGCTCTGATTGCTAAGCCTTTCCTTGCTACAGGACCCTGTGGTTTCTGCCGAGTAGAAGAATAAACAGTAACCCTTCCTTCATTTCTAACCTCATCGTCAGGATCCCTGGTGGCTGAGTAATTTCATGTTCCTCGATGTGGGGAATTCCTGCTAGATAAAGCTTTAACGGGCACCATCCTATTTAAAATTGAGAGCTCCGTGCTTCTTTTTATTTTCCAAAGGGGAAGACGAAAGGAAAGAAAGCAGGGATGGTCTCAAATGCCTCTCCGCCTTTATGGTGCAAGAGAGGAGCACGGATTTCTACTGTGTGCTTTTGTTTTTGTTTTTGTTTTTGTTTTTGTTTTTTTGTTTTTAATCAGACGATAACGCGTTATCGGTACAACCTTTGGAGCCTTGACCACCGTAGAATCAGAGAGCATGTTTGCTGTGTTTCCTTCCTCTGAAGGTGGAATGTGTGCCCACTTGGGGGCTCATTGAAAATAGGAAATGGGAAGATATGAAATGCAAAAACCTAAATAAAAGCATACCTCCTTCAACCCAATGAATAATTATTCAGATTTACAAAAATGAATAATAAGGGAGTAAAGCTTCATTTTACAGAAGGCTGCACCATGAGATTCCTTTACATTCCAAGTTCCCCTGATGCATAAAACATATGATTAGATTTACAAAAACTTGATTTACATGGTTTTTTAGGAAAACATCTTTGCAGAAAGATTAGGTGTGATTAGATGCAAGAGCTCTTCTCTCAGGAAGGAAAACAAATGAGCTTAGCTTGCAGGAGATGGTTGGGAAAACTCTTCATGCCATTTGGGAAGAGTTGATTTCAATTTTGTGAAGTTCTTAGAAATTTGTTAGGCAACTCTTAACGGCTGCTTTTACAGGGATAGGAATAGGACCTCTCTAATGGACTGCCTCATGCACTGGGTGGTGTTCAACCTTTTCTGAGCTCGCGTGTTCTAGAAAAGTATTACATCGCAGCTGAAAAATTGTGGAGTCTGTCCCCCTGAGGCAAAGAGACTCTGCACACTGACCTTGATAACTGACATGTTCCCCTCTTCTTCTGAACGGTTGTCCCTCCATTGGTGTGAGGCAAAATACTAGAGAGGGGGCGAGGGGAGAGAGAGAGAGAGACATGTGGCATAGAAAGTATTTGGCTGAAGCTAAAAGAAGAAATCTGTTCTTCTAAATTAATCAGTTTGCTCCAAGGAGGTCTAAGAAGATTTTCAGAGCCTGCAGAATAGAGCTGGCTTTTCTTGTTGCAACTTCCACTATTTCCACAGACCTGCCTTCCCCTGAAGTTCCGCCATGCAAAGAGCAGACAATATGGCCAGGTGGATGACACGTATGTAGGATAATCTCCCATCTTGCTCCTTGAATGGTCAGAATCCACTTCATTTTTAAATTTTAGGTTTGGGATAATTAACCATTCTAAACTTAAAGGAAAAAAAAAATTCAGTTCATATGCTGTCTTTTCTAGTACCGAAATGCTACCCTGGGATTCCTGTCACATGGTGGTCTCATCTGCTTTTAGCCTTCTGGTCTGAGCAGGAGCTATGAGAAACTATACCCCCGTTTCTTTCTCTCCTTTTATTCTCCCCACAGCAGCACTTCAGGACGGTTAGGAAGGGGAGTGTCCTCTTCCCTCTCCTCTCTCTCTCCCTCTCTCTTTCTCTCTCTCTCTCTCCCTCCCTCTCTCTCTCTCCCTCCCTCTCTTCTCTCTCTCTCAAACTCCTGACCATAATAACTGTGAACACCAGCGCCGGCATCCGCGTCCCTTGGCTCTGCCGCTGTCCATGCTACAGTGTCTAGGATTTTGCACCGGTCCTGGTGATTCAGCACATTTGCAGCTCATGAATATTTGATACCGAATTAAATCATTTGTCATTCTATTACATAAAGAACACAACTTAGTTCAGAGCAAACCATTGAAAGAGAACTCATTATTATGATACCACAATTTTATTTTATTTTATTGGAGTGTTTTGATTGTTAAATAGACAATACGCCTTTTCTCTCTTTTAATGTTTTTTTGTCTAAAAGATGAAATCCTGCCTTTTACTTTGCAAACTACATTACTTGTTTTCATTTGAATAAGAAAAAATATTTTTCTAAAATATTAAATTGGTTGATTCGGAACAAATGGAATAATAATGTTTTGCCATGAGATAGTGCTTCAAAAATTAGAAAGGGAACATGTGCCTCCTTTAAAAAAAGAGGGGGGCCATGTATTTAGTAACAATTCATCTAAAAGATGGTTCAGAGAACCAGCAGCAACCCAGTTAGAATGTTTGTCAATAAAGAATCTGTAACTGAGTTCTGTGCATGTTGTTTCGATGCCATGGATTCATCTAGCTGCGCACGACACATTATAAATGCTGGGTCATTATCAACGTGACTGCTACAACAGAATCGCTGGCTTGTGCATCTGATCAGGGCACCTACTGTGAGCAATGATGAAACTACGGTTTTGCTAAGTGAACTAGACAGGCAACGGGGTCTTGCCCTCCCCACCCTGTTCTGTGGTGGTTTCCTGCAAGGAAACTGACCTAGGTGCACGGATGAAAGACTGCCTCAGGAGGACCTGACCCTGTGTGCCTTTTCCCCTCAGGTAGAGATTGATTTCCTGACAATGACATGGGGTAGTCTGTTCTACAGCCTGGGTACCCGGTATTGGTGAGGGGACATCATAGGCAGTAAACAGACATGCTCAGAGACAAAGATCCGTAAACATGCAGAGAAGGAAAATTGTTCACAGCCCTGACTGGTGTGGCTCAGTTGGTTGGGTATCATCCCACAAAGCCAGAGGTCGCTGGTTGGAATCCCAGTCAGGGCACACATCTGGGTTGCGGGTTCAGTCCCTAGTTGGGCCGTACAAGAGGCGATCGATCAATGTTTCTCTCTCACATCAATATTTCTCTCCCTCTCTTTCTCTCTCCCTTTAGCTACTTCTAATGTAAATAAATAAATAAAAATCTTGTTCTAAAAAAAGAAAGTTGTTCATAAAAGTGTCAAAGCTTATGTGTCCGTTGATGACGGTCATCAATTTCACTTAACATAGCTATTTTCTTGTGTGCATCTGAATTGATCAAATATAATGCCCAGATCATTGTAACTGGTGTTTTTATATTAGTTGTCCATTATGGATCAAAAGGCAGATTTTATTTTTTAAAGATTAGTAATAACAAAAGCTGAATGCATAGAGTTGGTTAAAACGAAACTCTGTGTCTGCACTCTTTGACTGTATTTTTCGTTTCTTGGTTTGGTTGGTTGGTTGTTTGGTTTTGAAAATTTAAGGCCTCAGAGTCCTAGCTGTAAAATGAGGAAGATGGATTACCTGATCTCTAAGTTTCTTATAATTCTGTTTCAAGTTAAGGGCTGGCTTGTAAAGCAAAGCTTTTTAGGGTAAAATAAATAACTTAAGCCAAGTCCCCTGTGTGGTCTCAGCAGCCACCTCGTATGGCCATCAGATCACCCGGCGAATGTGGCTGACCTTACAGAATGTGGTGCAGGACTCAGTTCTCTAGGTTTTGATATCGTCGCTTGGTTTGGGTTGTTGCCTTCTGGTTTTTTCTCTCGTAATTTGATTAATTTGATGTTTTTTCTTGGCCTTTCCATTGCCTCCCTCCCTTTCTCCACCCCCGCCCCCAACACACACACAGTCTCTCGCTCTCTTCCTGCCGGTGTCCCTGATTTCTCCTCCGTTTGCTTGCTCACCTCCCTTCTCTCCCCATCCTTGCCAGAGCTTTCTTCCTGGACTTTCTGTTCGCTCACTATTTTCCTCAGCTACCTGCTTCTAAATCACTTTAGATGTGCACAGTCCTGAAAATTTCCTGTTTTGCCCCACAACTCCCCGCGGCTAGATAGTTCCATATCCTGTAATGGCATCAGGATGCTGCCTAGGGTCAGCATCTGCCTAAGGTAGGGTTGGATTTTGTTTGAAGAATGTGGCTGCCTCTGGTCACAAAGAGGAAGAGCAAGAGAAGACAAGATGATATCATTGTGATGTTTCCATAGGGACTCAGACGTATCCAAGAAGCCTTCGAAAGCCACAGGTTGGCACCACGGAGAAGGAGTCAGTTTTTACCCCAGAAGTCACCTAAATGTGGAGAGACCCAGATGTGTATCTGCTCTCCTCTGTGGGTTTGCTGAAGGCTTCCCAATGTCTTTGAAGACACCAGATTAGTGACAGTATCACCTCATCACCTGATCATGTCATTCCCACTGACAAGTAAAGACACACTAGTGGAACTTGTCTCGTGGTTCACTGTGGTCCCTCCCATCACTATGAGTGAAAGGGTCATTGCAGCCTCCACCAGTCATCCTTAACAGTGAAGCTTCAAATGAAATGAAAATTACACAGGGATTACAGGTTAATCACACCTGCCTTGGCCACTAGCTCAGCTGGTTACAGCATTCTCCTGATGTGCCAAAGTTGTGGATTCAATCCCCAGTCAGGGCACATAATCAGCCTCTCCCTCTCTCTTTCTCTCTCTCTCTTTTCCTTTCTCTCTCCCTAAAATCAATAAATAATTTTTAAAAATTTAAAGGTTAATCATACCAAGATTCACACTGCTTTACATCTCAGGAGAAAGTGTGGCATTTTAAAAACTTAGTGAAGTAGGTCCTCAAATAGGATGTAATAACAGAGGCCAGCACCCACAGAGCAGCAAGAAACTTCCTGAGAAGTCAGAAAGCCCCTTCTCCCATAGTTATTATAGGTGTTTTACACAGACAATGTTCTCCACCAACAGAATGTTATTTCCCACCTTGTCAGTGCTTACAGGGCTGCCAGTGCACAAAGCTCAGACGACTTTCTTCTCTACCTCTGCAGGAACCTGGCCTTTCAGCTGCACATATAAGAACCTGCCTTACTCAATGGGTAGCCTACAAAAGCCAAAAAGATAGCTTGCGCAAGTGGGAAGCAGCGACAGAGATCCTGGACTTGACTGTGCCACACAGAGTAAAGACCCAGGCTCAGACAGAATTTTTTTTTTTTAATCCTCAGGGATCAAACCCACAACCTTCGGTGTATAGGATGATGGTCCAAGCAACCGAGCCACCCGGCCAGCGCCAGAATCCTATTCTTGAGATGCACACTGAACAAAGCTCTCCAGGGCCCTCAGCGCCTCTGGATTAGCCAAGTTCAGCCAGCATTTGTTGAAGACCCCCTCCAGGCCCAGGCCCAAGGGAGACAGGCTGACCCCAGGCTCAGCAAATGCAGCAGGCCCTTGAAATCCAGAACCTCCTCTACCCAGGCCAGAGGAGGCTTCCCACCTGCTACGCGTTGTCCATTTTGCCACCGGCAGGAGACCTTCCAGTGGCACTTCGCGGGGACTGGGAATGCTGCAAAAATGCAGGGTCAGCGAGGAGAAAAGGGGCTGCTACCTATAGGTGCCGTGCGGGCGTCAGCTGTCTGTCAAAGCGTTTTCATCTCCAGATGCAACCTGTGTGCTGCACATCAACTGCCACAGACTAGCTCTGGAAGAAAGCCTGCAACGATGACCTGAAAACACTTGAAATTGGTGCCATCCCCACAATTAATGAAGGGTAACAGTGGCTGCAGTTGCGGGTAAAGCCTCTCTGGGGTCAATTTCCTATTTGGATACACTCAAGTTCATCCAGTTTGTTACAGAATGATAATAAACGCCCTCTGCACATCCAACATACGAAGTCATTCCTGGGGCTCTACCAGACCCAGACCCCACACTGGGTGTTGTGGGGGCAGTAGGTTTTGCCAATTCCTTTTTGCTCCATTGTATACTGTGTCTTCCCATGCAAGTTATCGGTGGTCATAGCAAAGCAACTAGGGAAAAGAAATGAAAGGGCGGGAAGGCATGTGATACTTCAGACGTCTCTCAAAGCTGTTGACAACATGGGTCAGAGAACTGACGTTGTCATCTAAGATATCTGCGGGCATTTTTGCGGTTCAAGCAGCTCACCTTCTTAAAATAAACAAGCCTCGTCAATTGTGCCAGCTGAGGCTCTCCCTGCACTTCATGATTTAGCTACCTTATGTGTTTTTATGGCAACCTCCCTCCCACCCCCACCCCACCATTTATCACGTCATCTTATCACAGTCTCTCTCGGTGAGACGCAAATAGCACACTAATGTTTCCTTTTGTTAGGGCGAGTTGTCAATCTCTTCAGAAAGGGAACAACTGCAGACAGCTCGCTTTTGATAATCTTCCTGACACTTGCCTGAGCCCCGGCTGATCCGTCACAGAGAGCCTGGCTCAGTGGAGAGGCGCATGTCCACAGTCAGCATGGATGGCACTTGGTGTCCAACAAGAAAATATGTAATGTGCCCTATCGTGTATTTTGTTCTAGTAAATAGCCTTCCTTTTTTTTTTTCTAAACATCATCTGTTTTCATGGGCTGACATCAGAAACACAACACACAGAATCTGCCCTTTTGACATGCGAGTCTGAAAGCTGTCCTTTTTGTGTAGCTTTCAGCTTATCGACATACTCGTTGTTGGTGACCACAGAGCGGGGAGAACAAATGTGAAGACTCAAAGCGCCATACGCCGGGCTCAAGAGCACCTCGTTGGAACTGGGAATTCTGGGTTTGGTGTGAAATTGCTGTGGAGCTACATCACCAGCCATAACCCTCCAGCCACTGGAAATCCTCTCATAGACAACAGCCAAATGCAAAGCAATCCGAAGAACTTGTAGGAGCAAAGGAAGAATATGGGGCCAGAAAAATATAATGCAGTCACCTCTAAACGAGTTTGCGTACATCAGCTTCTTGCAAGTCCAAAGCTTTCCCTTGAAACCTTTTTTCTTTTTTTCCATATCTGATGGATGGAGGAAGGGGGTAAGCGTGTAGGAGAAAGGAGTTGGGGAAGCTGGACAGAAAAGGGGGAAGAATGAGACAGATAGGGGCTTGGGTCCGGAAATGAAAACTTACCAGGTGGCTAGGAAACCAAGTTAAGACCATTTGGCCAGAAGATGTTGAAACCATTGTTCTGCATGCACAGTTGATCAAATTTTGGCCACTGTATGACCCTCCTTGGGGTGATGGCAATGAGCGAAACCCCCACCTTGCGCCCGCAGGGAAGGCCTGGACATGGTTGGCAAGCAGCCCAACAGAAAAAGGATGTAACACCACCTCGAAATGGAAAATTTCACTCCAAGCCCATCTTTTTGCAAGACCACTTCGTCCCCAGCTTATAAAAGCCAGGCAGAGCCAGCCCCCAAGCCAGTTCAGAGGACTTTCCTTTCTGCTGTGCTGCCTCCTGTGTGCTCGAGCATATGATTAATAAAATCTGCCTGGAAATCGTTCTGGAGTTTTCTCTCGATTTCTATCTTGGAGAACCCAAGAACCCTCATTCCAGTAACGAGAGAAGTTTTATATGTACACATGTGTCCTGGGTGGGCAGGCCAATCACTGGCTGTGAATCTCCCATTCCTTCTTTTCTGGGAACAGAAATGGGTAAAAATATGCACCAGCCAACAACTGTGACCGTCTCCAGCCTGGCTAGGGTCTGTGGTTAGAATTTGAACTGGACCTGTGAGATACTTAGGTTCAATAAATAAGCTTTTAAATAGAAAAATCTGTAGCAAACCTAGATGTCCACTGATAGAAAATGATTTTAAAAATTATAAGAATTCATACTATGGAAACTTCTGCTGCCATTCAAGAATGAAGTAGATCTTTGTGTTCTGCCACAGAGCAGTGGTATATAGTGTAGCAGGGAGTGAAACGGCTTTTGGTGTTGTGATACAGATAAAGCAATTCCATTGTTTATTTCCAAAGCACGACACAAACACCAACAATGAACAATGCGTAACCCTGAGGTAATAAGACCATGACAGGCAAAATTTTACTTTTTGCTTTTCAGATGTTTGTTTGAATTTCTTTTTAAAGGAATTTATTTGCCTGCCTCTTTTATGCCAATAAGAAGTAGGTTCTTTCTTTCACTCACACATAATTTCCTGTTCAGGAGGGGTTTTAGGACAGAAACTTCATGTGCGTCCATTGCTTTGGAAAAAAGGGTATATTCTTTTTTCCTGGACACATACACACAAAAAAGTTAGGATAATAAAAAGAAAAAATCCATGTTTAAAAAACTCCCAGGCACACTTTGCTCTCCTTAGCAGAGAAAATTAAGATTTTAGTGTGTACCCTGCCAATGCGAGTGAACCGAATTGAACTTGTTTAAATGGAAGGGAAACTGGCTCTCTTAGGTCTCCCACCAGGACCTAGAGGGATTCCATGACAAAGAACTAATAACCCCCGTGGCTTCCAGACCAAAGAGAATTCTGTAGAACTGTAAACAAACATCCTAATAAAAACCCCTTTACTTTAA
The DNA here is from genome assembly GCA_004026545.1 of Mormoops blainvillei. Taxonomy (NCBI): domain Eukaryota; kingdom Metazoa; phylum Chordata; class Mammalia; order Chiroptera; family Mormoopidae; genus Mormoops; species Mormoops blainvillei. The sequence goes on along the minus strand of PVJD01005697.1, from coordinate 79,442 downwards.
ATGCATGGCTCTGAGAATTATTTTTACTTGTCTCTTTGCCTGAAAATAAAAGATATCTTTAAAAAATAAATTAAATAACTGGCCAGGAAAATGAACCGCTGATTCGAAATTTCAGCAGAAGTGCCAACCCACAGCATTGGAGTTTCGTACAAGAGACTCTAACTCCTAATAAAAAGCATGCAATATTACACAAAAAGCCTGGGGTGGGGGCTGAGAGCCAAGGACAGTGTTATTCATGGATTAGAACAGAGACATGCACCATGCACATTCACAGAGGTGCTTTCCTGGCAAGTAGAACGGGTGACATTACAACAACTTGCATGTGTCAGAGGATTTGTGTCAGATGCAGGAGGTTTTTTGTTTGTTTTTTTGTTTATTTTGTTTGTATTGCAAGAATAGAATAATCTGTGAGGAAATGAAATGAAATCTGATGAAAAAGTTTAAATGACTTTTAAAACCTCATGACATGGTGTGTGGACCCAAATATACTTTCTGCCTCCTGTGCCAAGACCAGGCTGGATCGGGACTAGTAGCATAACAATAACACAGAACACACACACACACACTGTCCTTCAGCATGTGCTAAAAGATGAGTGCCTGCTAGACAAGGAACAAGCATGGGGGAAAAGAAATGGACTATATAAAAATGCATTTGACACTCATGCTTAATAACAGTCAAATTAGGATTACCAAATTTTTGGAATAAATTTATCAAGAGATATTGCCCTAATGACAATTCTTAAATATAAACACAAGGGTACAATGCTAAGTACCTGTCATAGGAAAGTAGCTTACAAACTATGCTATATGTGATAATGGAATGCATCCATCAAAAATGATGATATAGTTTTATATTTATTGACATAGAAAGACACTATATAAAGTAATAATTATGTAATTATACATTTGTGTATAATATAAGTGTGAGATTTTGTTCATTTTTAAAAAGATTTTATTTATTTATTTTTAGAGAGAGGGGAAGGGAGGGAGAAAGAGAGGGAGAGAAACATCAGTGTGTGGTTGCCTCTCATGCACTGCCTATTGGGGACCTGGTCCGCAACCCAGGCATGTGCCCTGACTGGGAATGGAACTGGCGACCCTTTGATTCGCAGGCTGGTGCTCAATTCAGTGAGCCACGCCAGCCAGGGCAATGTGAGATTTTTTTTTTAAGGTTTTATTTATTTATTTTTTAGAGAGAGGAAAAAGGAGAGAGAAGGAGAGAGAGAGAAACATCAATCCATTGCCTCTCATATGACCCCAACTGTGGACCTGGCCCACAACCTAGGCATGTGTCCTGACTGGGAATGGAACCTGAGACCTTTCAGTTCGCAGGCCAGCACTGAACCCACTGAGCAACACCAGCCAGGGCATGAGATTGTATTGATATTATATAAATATTTGTCATATAAACATTACATATTAAAATTTGCCTTTTATTATATTATGTAATGTGAGATTAGATTGCAATAGTCTATGAAGAGTTCAATCCAGGTTGGTAAAAATGCATGATATACATAAAACAAAGTGTAAAAGGGGTCATGTAGAGAGAACAAAGTATAAAACTGTGATATGTATCTAATATATGTTGGGGGAGAGACCTCTGGGAGGGCACTGACTAGGCGGCGACACACCAGTCTGCTATGGGATGGGAAATGTTTTGATCAGGGTGGTAGTGACACAAACGTACACTATCTTTAAAATGTTTTAAATGTTTATATGTGTACTTATTATCTGTGTAGTTTTCTATATGTATTTTATATTTCAAAGTACAAACAAAAAAAAAAAGAAAAAAAAAAGCATAGCACCAAGACAGCAATGATACTATCTTTGGAAAATACGGTTGATTTGTATTTTGCTTTGTCTCTCTCTAGTAAATGTTTTATAACAATTACATCTGAAAAAAAAACCCATAAAGTGCTTACTTAGAAAAAAACAAAGCTATAAAGACCAGGATTGTAGTGATTTTTCAGAGTGAATATAGAGCGTCCCTCTACCAGTCCCATTTCTCGATTCGTGGTAGATATATATTATCCAAATCATGTATTCCATGCATTGTACAAATTGTCTCCAATCCCAACTAAATCAACAGTTTTTACTTCATGGTGAAAGGTGTAAGTAACATGGAGACCTAATCCTCCTGCCTCATTAGGAAAATATCCAACCAAAAGAGGTCATACGCCAGAGCAGTGTCCGGCCCGGGAGGGAAGTGAATGAGACAGGAGATGAAGGAAACCCTGTCTCAGCTTCCTGCAGCTCTGGCCTCCAAGTTGAAGGGCTCCGTTGAGGTATGTTGCTGTGTACGTGCCAGGTTATGTTTATTTCATGTTCTGAATGATTTCTTTTTAACCTACCAAGTATTTATAGCCCATAGAAACTCAGAGATGAAAGTTTTTCCAACGTGCAAAAGCCACAAATGACAAAATCTTGTTAGAGTGGCCGAAGCCAGGAGGGCTCTCAAGCCCATGTGTGCGTCTGTCCGTCTGAAGCCCCGTTCATTACGACTGAGCTTTTCTGGGCTGGTCCTCAGTGGAGAATGGGTGACCCTAGGGAACCATTGCAACCACTGTGTTGTGAGCTGAAGGAGAGCCATTGAACACAACAAAAAGAATGCTTCAAGGACGCATCGCAACACAATCAGAACCATGCCACAGGCTCTGATGGCTAGGAGGTGACAGCAGGAGTGACACAATTAGGGACAGGAGTGGTTCAATTTAGGGGGGAAAACCAATAGAAGTATGCTGTTTGTGGGACAAAGAGGCTGAGTTCTAACGTACCCCCAATAAGCGGCGTCCACAAAGAGCTGACCATGAGCATGTAGCAGCTCTGCAGATGGCTCTTTCAGCCACACTCAGACCTGGCACTCTAAAAAGAGTTCAGGGGCAGCAGGCTTGCAGGCAAGGGAGAGTAGAGCTGCGTGAGAATGTGCGTGTGCCCTCGCGTGCCACAGACAGTCCGGGCCAAACAAAGCCACACCTGGCAGGACTGGTGAGTCTCCAGCCTGCTTCTGCTCTCCTCCTGCCTCTTCCCCATCCTCCCCTCCCAGAACTCCCTGGTTTATGCATTTCGAAGTGATAAGCCAGTTTAGAATTCCCACATCTCATTTGTTCAGCCATTTTGGTTACAAAACTCAGGTGACCCATCAGTGAATGCTTTTCCGCTAGACAAAAATTCTCAGAAAATAAAAGCTTTATCATCTTCTGGAAGGACAGGTTGGAAAAAGCTGCATCTTACCAAGCATGAATACTAATGATATAAATGATACCCTCAATGACAGTGACAAATTTCAAGAATAACTAGGGGACAATATCAATGAAAAAGACAAGCGGAAGCCCTGGCTGGGTGGCTCAGTTGGTTAGAGTGTTGTCCCAATATGCCAAGGTTGCAGGTTGGATCCCTGGTCAGGGCACATATGAGAATTAACCAATGAATGCATAAGTAAGTGGAACAACAAATCGAGGTTTCTCTCTCTCCCCCACCCCCTTCTCTGTCTCTAAAATCAATTTAAAAATAAATGGAACAAGATGCGTGTTTAATCAAATCGTACCCCTGGAATACCAGGCCCAGGTTAAGCTTACAAATATGTTCAAAACCCATCCACTCAAAATGAATCTCGCCCAGCATTTCCTGTGCTGCTGGGGTTGGGGCGATGAGGAAACTCCTTAGCACTTGATCCGACCACACCGCCCCTGAGTTTCGGGTGGTGAAGAGCCAACTCTACGTACTCTAAACATTGATATCTTTGACTTCTGGAAGAGTTCTGGATACAGATTTTTAACTTCTCTTGCAATTCTTGTAGGGAAATTTCCTCCTTCAAACATGCATGCAGTTTCCAATAACACTAGTTGCATATGAGAAATGCACAGGCATCTTTTGGAAAAGTTAAACCCTACAAATCCTATCAGCTGCAGGAAACAGTTTGTGTACTAGTAGGCACAGGTGTAGTCTCCCTTGGGAAAAATACAGGCTTCAAATTTACCACTTTATCAGCATTGAAAGAACAGGGTATGGGACGCAAGCCTCCTGAGTGCGGTTGTGCAGTTGGTGTTCTGAACAAATAAACTATGAAGTGCAAGCTGATCTACCATATGTGGAGGTGTTGCTTGATGTGAACATAGTAGATGAATGTTTGCTCTGGGATATTTTTATCCTGAATCAGGTCCAGCACTTGCTCTTCTGGTCTCTTCTGCATCCTAACTCAGGTACAATGGTAGTGCCATGCCTTCACATGCCCTTACATTTGTCTACCCTGTCCATCTACCCCAGAACAAGCACTGGGCATCTTCATGTTGCCGCACAGCGATAAGCTCACCAGCTGCCCTGGAAAATGGTAATGATTGTTTCCATGCACTGAATTTCTACGACGTGCATGACATGCCAGAGCCTGTGTTGAGGGCTTTGCAGATGATATTATTTAGTCCTTTACAACTCAGAGACAGACTGCCCCAGTTTCAAACTCAGGTTTGTCTGTCTCCAGGGTCACATTCTTTTATACAGTGACTGTAGGGCCACTGCTTCCCTCCAGTCCCTCTGACCTTCCATCAGCTTCCACGGGCTCTAAGCACTCTCCCATCTGGGAGTGCAGCTTCCTGTGCCTCAAATGCTCCCCTCCCCCTCCCCACCTTCCTCCCATCATTTCCATTCTAACACTTTCTTATCCTTTGAGTTTCAGCTTCAATGTCACTTCTCCAACTAAGTTAGGTTTCTCGCTCCCTGGCACTTATCCCACACAGACACCAGGTATTAGTTTGCACTTGTATTATTCAATGTCTGCATTGCCGCTCTCACACTGGGGCTTGGGGCCAGGAATGTGCCTGGCCCGCAGTAGGGCTTATTAACATCTGACGAATGAATGAATGAACTAACGACCAAGGAAGACTTAAGCAAGGCAGGCGCTGAAAATAACACTGTAGCTTCAACTGTGTCCTCTTCCAATTGCTTCTAGTTTAACCACATGGTAATTTTAATTGTGAAGAAAACTCACAATTTTCATTTACTCCTTCCTTCAAAAACTGTTTTCTGAGCACGTATCGGCGCTTCAATCAGCCTCCCTGAGGAGGCCTGCCTCCCTCCTGCTCTGGTCTCCCCAGCCCAGCACTCGGCCTGCCCGCCTCACCACTGCTGCACCTGCCTCTCCGAAGAGGGCCCTTGACCTTCCCTGATGATGAAATCCTGGTCTCACATCCCACAGGGTAGCCATCTTTCCTAGATTCTCCTGGTAAAATGCAAGGCTGCTCACCATTTTTAACGTTAATGTGACTCAGTCCCACCACTAAGTACAATATTACTCATTAGTTTCGTGTACAATGATCATATTATAGTGATATAATACACAGTGACAATCTTGATACTTTAGTCTGACAAGCCAACAAACCTGACAATCTCATTTTAAGGCATCTGCAATTTAAAGAAAAAATGTACACTCTAATGTCATCGCACCCTCCCCCACGAGAGGAGGGGTTGAACCTGCTTGCAGTACGACATTCTGAGATGCTGTCAGAATTCTTAAAGTTAAACAAAAATCCTCTTGGTGTTACAAGTGAGAAGACAATAGCAGCCACTACCTGAATAAATAGCTGTCACTTCAGACGACAGCCTGCCTGCTGCTCAGACACGTTGCTTTTTGAGGGGGTCGCTATGCTGAGCGACCAGCGGGCTTTCTGCTGGCGGCCAGGTTCCAGCTACCGGCGGATGGGAGGCCCTCACCTGGAGCGGCTGACCCCTCGTCGTCGGCCAGCCGGCCAGCCGTGGTTCCGTCCGGGGAACAAAGGCTGCCTTGTGAAGTGACAGTGTAGCCCTGTTATGGGGTAAGGCTCATATCCACCATCAATAATATTAACCCATGTATTAAGCTGTATAAAGCTGCGTCGAATCATACCTTGTCAAGGCTTAACGTTACCACTTAAGTGCGTGAACGTATTTTTTAAAAACTCTGCCTGCCCTCGGATCAATATATCTTCTGACTTTTTACATATAGACTCTCAATTAAAATTAATTACCTGCATCCTTTAAAAAAAATAATAGCTTAGCTCTATGCTATAAATAGAAGAGCAAAAATTCTAGCCGATCTGAGCCTTCAGCAGAGGAAGAAGCCAAACCCCCCAGGAGCTTGGAAAACCCATCGGCGGAGCTTGCATTAGAGCAGCACCAAGCTCAGCGGCTGGTGTTCAAAGCGCGAGCCGAAACTGCACCTCCGCGGTCAGAGTGGAGCCCCCAGACTTGAAGGGCGGTGTGTGCCTGGAATCATTTCCCAGCCTTAATAAGAAGCTCCGTCCTTCCCCGGCATCGGATTAGTGCTCCTCTGTGACCCCAGCACGCCGGCAACTCCAAGGCGCTAAGATGATGCTCACCTTTGGGGAAAAGAATGCTCTAATCTTGATCCTGTTCCAAGAATCCCCCCCTGGTTGCCTGTCCTTGGTCTTTTTTTCTAGTTTGCTTTTGTGGTCTGGGTACACTGATCCTTTCCTGCCTGGGTGAGAGAGCTGTGCTGGGACTGTGGGGCTCCCTCCCTCGCATCCTCATCTGGGTAGCAGGCTTTTTCAACCCCCAGTCCTTCACAGGTAGGAAGCACATCACAACTCATTAGTAATTTACTGCTACAGTAATTTTTATAATTACTGCCAGGAGGCCTCATTAAATTTGATCTAATGAATAAATATTGTATTTTTCAACGTGATTACCAGAACAGCTTAAGCTGAGTGCCATAAACAATTATTTTCCTCACTACTCAGGATGTTGGTGACTATTGATTTTTATTTCATAAAGAATTTACTGTAGTAATACCAATAAAAATGACTTCAGGAATAGACAATATCCCCCATGTCAATTCGCAAGCAGCACAGAGGCCCAGGATACAGCCGCAAGGGAAGGCTGGGTGTCGAAAGGGAAGAAGAGTCGGTCTGAAATCGAGGTCTGCTGAGTGTTTGTGGACAACGGAGATGAGGCAGGGACAGGTTGGTGCCGTTCTGACCGGTCGTGAGCCGAGACCAGACTTGTGAGCCCCGGCGTGAGGGGGCGTGAGCTCCCTGGCCGCGCGATAATGCTGGCAGTTGGTTTTTTTTTTCATTTTGTGAAATAGTCACTAAATTCTGCTCAGTTACAAATATCCAAGTAAAACCGAGTTCTTAACTCGGTGTGCCTTCTTTTCCCCAAACTCGTGCTTTCCTGATTTGTCTTTCTTTTTTTTTTTTTAGTTGCTAATGTCAAGTAATGGACTTTCACCTCTTAACTAGTGAGAGGGATATTTCCCCACATCTGGTTTTTATTGCACTTAGCACTCCACCCTCTTCATACCTAAGCTACTGTGAAATGTGAAGGGATTCTCTGTGATCTTTCTTCCTCCTCCTCCTCCTCTAACCAAAGCAGCACTTTGCTGCCATGGTGGCCCTTACCTCTCTTGACCCGTTTCTCCTCAGACCTGTCCTCCACCCCAGGGCAGTCACCCTCAACCCTGCCTCTGCATTAGAGTCACAGGGGATAAATCGGAACCCCGCATGTTCTGATCGAGCTGATCTAGGGTGGGGCCCAGCTGTAACTATTCCTGTCTGAGCTCACCAGGTGAATCTAATGCACAGCCAAGGTTTAACCCCGCTGCCCTGGCAGGTGAGTGAGTGAAGTCAGGAGGTTGATCAGTGAGACAGGAACCAGAGCTCCAGGCCCCAGATGAGCAGAATTGCCATGTGGGTAGTTGTTACAGGCTGACTTGTCCTCTCAAAATCCATTTTGAAGTCCTAATCCCCTTGTACCTCAAAATATGACTGTGTTCGGAAACAGGGCCTTTCAAGAAGTAATTAAGGTAAAATGAGTTCATATGCCTGGGCTCTAATCCAATATGACTGGTGTCCTTATGAGAACAGGAGATTAGGACACAGACAAAGAGAGAGGACCATGTGAAGATACAGTGAGAAGGTGGCCATCACCAAGCCAAGGAGGGAGGCCTCAGAAGAAATCAACCCTGCCAAAGCCTTGATGTCAGACTTCTGGTCCAGAATTGTGAGAAAATACACTTCTGTTGTGTAAACCACCCAGTCTATGGTACTTTGTTATCGCAGCCCTAGCAAATGAATACAGTAGTTTTCACAGACTGTGGAACCTAGTAGCTGAAAACAAATTCTGGAGGTAGGCAGAGTTAGGTTCAAACCCAAAGTTTGTCACTTACCAGTTGTACAGGGGTGGGCAAAAGCATGTTTACAGTTGACCTGGTTGGTGGCTCAATTCGTTAGAGTGTCGCCCCATATCCAAAAGGTTGTGGGTCCCCTAGTCAGAGCGCATACCTGGGTTGCAGATTCACTCCCCTGTCGGGGTATGTACGGGAGGCAACTGGGCCATATTTCTCTCACACTGATGTCTCTCTCTCTCTCTCTCTCTCTCCCCCGCTCCCTTTTTCTCTCTAAAATCAATAAACAAATCCTTGAGTGAGGATAAAAAAAGCAGGTTTACAATTGTGAGCACATGAAATACAGTGTTAATAAAGCTATTGTAATAATCGACACCTGCGTGCCTTTTCCCATAGGGACAGCAGTAAACCTACTTTGGCCCATTCCTGAATAGGCCTTGATGCTCTGGTGGTCTACACTATGTATCAAATTCCCTCCAAACTTAGTGGCATAAAACAACTTTTTATCACACTCACAGGTTCTGTGGGCCAGGAATTTGGATGGGGTATATAGGAAGCAATTTGTCTCTGTTCTAAAATGTCTGGGGCCTCAGCTGGGAAACTGGAAGAATGACTGGCTCTGCAGCTGGAATCTAGAATCACCAGAAGGCTTGTTTGCACACCTGTCTGGTGATTGATACCAGCAACTGGCTGGGACCTAACTTGGCACTATCAGCCAGAAAACCTACATGTGACCTCTTCATGGAGACTGGGCTTCCTTGCAACATGGGGTTGCATTCCAAGGGCGAGAAGCCACAGGGAGAGAGACAGTAAGAGGCTGGTCCACCTTGTAAAACCCAGACTTGTAAGTCACACAGCAGTAATATTGCCACAGCATTCTATCGGTTGAGGCAGGTCCAAAGCTTCCCAGGTTCAACAAGAAAGCAAATAGACTCCAAGGCAAGGGGGAATGGCAGTGTTCTGGAAAAATGAGTGGGACCAGAAATGTTGCTGTGGCCATATTTTGGGAAATGCTGTCTGTTACACTTGGACAAGGTTCTTAACCACTTTGAACCTCTGTTTCTTCATCCTTACATTAGAATGATGTAAACTGACTCATTTAGTTGTTTTAAGGATTAACGAGGCAACTTTAGTGTAGAGCGCCTGGCACATAGTTAAGTCAAGTTGCTCTTAATACCTGGGGCCAGTGTGCTTATTCTGGTCAGGCTTTGAGGAGTGACGAGAAAGAGCGGAAAAAGGATCGGGAGATCAACAGATAGCATCTAAAGTTAATAAACCAAGAAATAGCAGGAAAGAAATTTCAGGGTATGAAGATTATTCCTCAACAGTTATCAAAACTTGAGTTAAAAGTGGTTGTGCCTTGGAGAGTAGGACTAGGGGTCTAGAAAAGTGGGGGAAGACATTGTTGCTTTTGATCAAGAACTTCAGAACTATTTGATTGTTTTAACCAAATCCATGTGATACTTTCATTTTAAAACAGAAAAAGGACCTATAAAAAAGACATGCCAAAGGTGGCCGCCCCAAATAAATGTAAAGAAATTACTGTTATTTCTTATTTTTGTAGTGTATTAAGCACATCACAACTCATTAACAAGATGTTTTCTGACAGTCATTCTAATTTAGATGTAAAAAAAGGTTAAAAGTTATATAGAAAGTATGATCTTATTAATGTTAACAATACCCAATGTTCAGCAGTGATGAGTAACCCAATTCTTAAGTGTGGTAAGCTGTGGAAACCATTATGGATGGTTTCAATTATGAAATTCAAATTTCACATAAGTAGTAATCAAAACAATTTTATAACCATCAAAATATATCAAATAAAATTCAGAAGATAAATTTTATAATAATGAATGTAAGCTTATTTCCCATCTCTCTTTTATCTCCTCCCCAACATTTCAAACAACATATTTTTATTATTTATTTTTTATTTTTATTTTTTAAATTAAATTCATTTTCAAATGAAGTATTATCTATGTTTAATTTTAGAGCAGGAACTTCTTGTTAATACGGAAGTGTTGAAATGTCATATCAAGATGAGTAAGACTAAGGAGGGTGAGAATATCTTTTAGCACTTAGAAAGGCTGAGGATCAGAAAGCAACTGTTAAACCCAAAGAATGAGAAAAAGTTCTCAAGGATTCACTGGTATGAAAACAGTTTCCTTAAAAACAATAGTAACTTCAATATACAAAAACGACTTGTACATCTACATATAAGCAATAAACAATCTGAAAATAAAATTAAGAAAATCTAATGAACAAAACAAACTAACGAACCAATAGAACCACAGGCATGGAAACATGGAACAGACTGACAGTGACCAGTGGGGTGGGGGGAGAAGGATAATGGTGGAAAGAAGGGGAGGGGCCTATTTAAAGAGCATGTATGAATGACCCATGGGCATGGACAACAGCGTGGGAATTAACTCTGGGAGCGGGTGGGGTGGGGGGTGGGATGGGTGGAGGAGGGCAAAGGGGGAAAAACTGGGACAAGTGTAATAGAATAACAATAAAAAAATCTTTAAAAAAGAAAATAATTTCAGTGACAATATGATCAAAAATGGGCAGTGGGGATAAATTTAACGAGGAAGATGTAAGACTTGTACACTAGATACTATAAAACATTGTTAAAAGAAATTAAAGATCTAAATAAATGGAAAGACATCCTGTACTCATGGATTGGAAGACTTAATATTGTTAATATGTCAATATTCCCCAAATTAAACTACAGATTCACTATAATCCTTATTAAAATTCCAACTTCCACTTTTGCAGATAAGCTGATCCTAGAATTCACATGTAATTGCAAAGGATGCTGAATAGTCAAAACAATCTTAAAAAAGGAGAAAGTTGGAGGGATCACATTTCCCAATTTCACAATTTACTACAAAATTGTGGTAACCATAAGGTTATCTTATGGTTAATGTCTGGCATAAGGACAGACATAAACACCAATGGAACAGAACTGAGAATCCATAAATAAACCCATATTTTACAGTTAATTGATTTTTAAAAAATATTTTATTTACTTATTTTTAGAAAGGGGAGGGAAGGGAGAGAGAGAGAGAGAAACATCGATGTGAGAGACAAACATCAATCGGTTGCCTCTTGCACGCCCCAACTAAAGGACCAAACCCACAACCCAGGCATGTGCCCTGACTGGGAATCGGACCAGGGAGCTTTCAGTCTGCAGGAAAACACCCAACCCACTGAGCCACATCAGTCAGGGCTAATTGATTTTCAGCAAGGGTGCCAAGACTATTCAATTCGATGGGGGGAAAAAAAGAGTATTTTCAACAAATGGCACTGGGACAATTGGATATTCATCTACAAAAGAATGATGTTGGATCCTTACCTTATGCCATGTACAAAATCTAACTAAAAATGAATCATCGACCTAAATGTAATAGTTAAAACTATAAAACTCTTAGAAGAAAAACATAGGCATAAATCTTCATGATGTTGGATTTGGCAATGGATTCTTGGATATGCCACCAAAAGCAAAAGCAACAAAAAAAAAAGTTCATAAATTGAGCTCTATTAAAATAAACTTTAGTGCATCAAAGAAGACAAGCAAATGAAAAGACAGTCTGGCAGTTACTCAAATAATTAAAAATAGTTAGTGTATGACCCAGCAATTCCACTCCTAGGTATATATCAAACAGAATTTAAATCAGGCATTCAAACAAAAATTGTAAACAAATGTTCATAATAGCACAATTCACAATACCGAAAGGTAAAAACAACCAAAATATACATCAACTGATGATAGATAAACTGTGGTATATCCATAAAGGAATATTATTTGGCCATAAAAAGGAATGAAGTACTAGTATCTACTACAGGGAAGAACCTTGAAAATATTATGCTAAGTGAAAGAAATCAGACACAAAAAGCCACATATTATATGTTTCCCAATGTCCAGGATAAGAAAATCCATAAGGACCAAAATCCATAGAGAAGAGAGAAGAAGGAGAGTGAGTATTTAATGAGTACCTGGCTTCTTTTGGGGGTGATGAAAATGTTCTGGAGCTACACAGTGGCAGTGGTTGCAAAACTTTGTGGAGGTACTGGAAGTCACAGAATTGTATATGCGGTAAATTTTATGTTATATGAATTTTACTTCAATTTTTTAAGTTAAGAAAAAAAGTAACAAAAAACAAAACAGTAGGCAAAGCCCCAGCAAGCTTGACATGGATTATTTTCAAAACATAGTTCTTTGCTAAAACAAACTAAGCTGCAACAGAAACTCTCCCTCACCAGCAGCAGCTCTCCAGTTCCTGAGTCCCACATCTCGCTTTGCTGAAATCAATTAATAGAGTTCTTGGTGTCTGCCCTAATCATCATGCAGACAGATAAAATATAGTTAATATCCTCTACTCCCTCCCCAACACTAAAAAATAAGATAAATAGAATCTATCTCCATAATTTTACTTAGTCATTTATTTCAGTAGCATCTGTTTATCATGATTTACAAGAATTTGGCTGGCAAGAAGAGTTGCAGGAAGCATTTGCATAAAGGAATTTTATTTACATATTTTTCTCCTTAAGCACTATGGATACTCAAAATGATCATTTCTTGGAAATTCAGGCTAGTTTCAGTGGTGATTATTACTTTTTTAATAGCCATACTGGATTGTCTCCAAGAAGTGAGAAACATTTACAGCCATTCAATTTAGAAGACAAATTTGAGAATCAATCTATTAAAGAATGTGTAATCAAATAAAAATAAGAGAAAACTGAAATTCTGGCTCCCGCTGATATGGCTTGCCTACTAAGCATGTGAGAAAAAGATTTCGACTTCCTTGGCACAAGCTCACAGAATGGTCTGTCCTCGGGTCTTTGAGTAGGAGAGAAAATCACTTTCCACAATATCTTTTCCTCTGAAACTTTAAATCTTAGTTCCATGTCATATATGTGAGTATATTTTATTATTCTTTGTATGATCCTATTAATTATATGTCTCTCCCATATATATAGTTAACTGTATATAATATAGTTAAGTAAAAAAAAAAGGCATATAGAGAAAATGATGTAGTATGTACAATGCCATTTATCTGAAAGGGCAAGAGGAGGGTACAAGTATATGTACATATTTTCTTATAGTTTTCGAAAATCAAAATACAAGTCATACATTATTTTGAATGTTTACCTGTGGAAGGGGAAACAGATCAGGGTGGAAGGACAGGAATGTCATCTAGACTGCTCTAAAAAAAATCTTATTTGTACACTTGACTTTGGAAATATGTAACTGTTCTACATCATTCTAAAACAAAAGTAAATTCTAATTTTTAAAAAAGCAGTCTTTAAAATCAAATGCAACATAAATGAACCTAACAATGGATCAAGTTGGTGAATTAACCACATAAAAAGGAACTGTTTCAAATGATTTTAGAAACAGTAATTTGTACCAAAGGACTTACACTAAGGACTAAAACAAAAAAATTCTAAACTGTTTTCAGTAATATTAACATTTTAGTATTACTAAATAATATTGGTATGATTATTCTGAAACTATCTACATGCATATATAGTAATATTAATATATTTATATATAAACACCAATATATAATTGCTTATATATATTTATACAAGCTGTGTATATATATAGGGGTCGGGCACAAATACTGCCCCTTTTTTATTACAAAATCATAAGCAGGTAATTCTGTAACATAATATCACACTCAAGCACACCATATGAAATTTTAGGTGTAATATTCAAATTAAAACCATAAATTATTACACCTATATTACCACCGTACCAACCACACTCAAGTAGGTGCTACTTCTCTGCCAGATCTGTAATATAAAATATACTGAGAGATAATATACATGGAAGAAATGTGTTTTGAAAACAAAACACTTTGGAGAAATGGTTGATCCTAGCTTGGGACAGAAAATGTGTACGCTGAGCCCGGAACATTTTGTCTTACCAGGAAACAAAGGGAACTACCAAAGACCACCAGGGTCAGATCTGAAGGGCGCAGGAGACTGCCCGAAGGGGCTCCCATTGGGCCAAAATTGGCCTCAGTAAGAATAACAACTGCAATGGACTGAAACACACCAAATATTTGAAAAATCCAAGAGTTAGTATGAAACTAGGGGAAAAACCTTGACAGGCACCATTAAAGGATACTAGAGAACTGATTTTTTTTTTTTAAATTCTTAAACCTGGGGGAAAAAACATGTTCTTAGCATGTCCATTCTGTACAAATTCTACCTAGGATAATTAAACAGTTGATGAGGGAAAGTTTCCAGCTGATTAATGAAGAGGGAAAGAATTTTCAGTAAATGTTCATAAGTGGCCACTAGCAATACAGAAAGGGAGCGAAGAGAGTAGTAGGAGCGTTCCGATGTCAGTACACAACACTGTGGGTAAAGGGTTGTCGCTGTGTCGGACTCAGATCAAGCTTTCGGACCCAACAGGCAAGACAGAGGAACATGTTAAATGACACCGAGGGGCTGCAATTCGTAAAATGAGGGAAACTCTACAGGGAAAGTGACTGGTTTTTCAACAAATAAACTGCAAGGGGCGGGGCGGGGGGGCAGGAAATGGGGGGGGAAACCAGTTCATTAAAAGAGAGTTGAAAGGAAGGAAGGAAGAAAGGGAGGGAGGGAGGACAGGAAGGGAGGGAGAGAGAGAGGGAAGGATTAAGACTCTTGAATTCAAATAAATCAACTATATAAACGGAGAATGGGGAGGAGGATAGGAGAGTGAAAATTTGAACACTGACTAAATATTTGATATTAAGGAGCTCTTGTTAATTCCAGTAGGTGTAATAATGATATTTTGATTATGGTTTTTGAAAAAGAATCATTATCTTTTAGAAATACTGAAACAGTATGAATGTCATCATGTCTGGAATTTTCTTTAAAATAATGTAGTCTGTTAGGGGAATAAAGGAGTATAGATGAAACGGGACAGACCACGAGTTGATCTTGAAGTTAGTAATTGGCACATGGCTGGGGGTGAAGGCAGGGAGGGTGCGGAGGCTTTTCTCTTTAAAAAGAATTCTTCTGAGGCCACTTTCCAGTGGGTGGCAGTCTGGCTGGAGTTGTGAGGGTCAGGGGTACCATGGGGGCACTGGCAACACTGAGTAGCCATGGGCCCCACCCCCCACCCCCAGCCGGGCCGCAGGGGGCAGCCCCCTGCTGGGAGACGCCTGCGCACCAGGGTAGCTAGTTCCCAGGACCCCTTGGAACGTAATAGAAAGCACCAACAGGTGCGGCAACGGGACCAGTGCTCCCAGATGACAAGTTTCATAGATCCTGCCATCCCAGTGGACCTCTCCTGAGCTGTGCTGCAGCCTAGCATCAGTGAGGACATCCAGAATGTCCCCAACAAGTACCTGAAGTTCTTTCAGAAGGCAGCGCAGAATGTGCGAGACAACGCTGGGGAAGATGTGGATGCAGAGCCTCTGGTCCAGGAGGCCTGTCGGAGCTGCCTGGGGCAGGCTCACCTACTTTTTCAGATGGAGAAAAAGTTATACCCAGATTGACCCACAAGCTTCCAGGGATAAAGCGTGGCCGGCAGGCAGAAGAGGAATGTGCCCATCCAGGAAGCCCCATTCCAAAAGGAGAAAGGGACAGCCTCCTAGACATATCTGGTCAAATGGCCAGGCCGCCACAGGCATGGTGTGGAAAAAATCCTGGGAACCAATCCAGCAAGAAGGCTGCAAGTGGGACCTAGCTCAGCTCAGGGAATCCACCACCTGCCAACAAAGCCCTGGGGACGGAGAATCCACATCAAACACCCGTACCTCTTCAAGTACGCAGCTGACCCCCAGGACAAGACTGGCTGGCCAAGCAGCATCACATGCAGGCGGCGGAGGAGGATGGCCTGCCTCCTCACGGAGGATCTCCAGGACCTTGCTGCCAGCAGTGACTTCAGAGGATGCCTGCACCTGAAGTCAGAGGAGTGGAAATCCACTTTCCTGCCCTGCTGGATGGTTGAGAAAATGCAAAAGCACAAGGAGACACAAGGGACAGAATGAGCATCGTGCCGTTGAAGCGCCTGCACAGACCTGAAGTTGGGGGCCCTGGCTACACTTAGGAGTCTTCCTTCTACCTGCGTGGCTGAGCCGCTGCTGAGACTGCTCCTAGATGGACGACAGTGGCAATAAGCTGTGCTTGGTCTAGTTTGTAGTGACTCACTGAAGAGCACCATGACTGCCATATTGTTCTGTTTGTTAAGTCATTAGGGTAAGAAGCAATTAAAGTTTGTAATAAAAGGATTTTTTTTTAACCTTCTATACCCTTAAATTTTTGTCACCAAAGTTTTTCCCCAACAAATGGATAACACTTGGAGCTACTGTATCTAAAATTATCTTTTTGGAGCTCATTTCTAGCTCAATAATATAAATGCTTTACTGAGCAGAACAGGGGTATTCCTTTATAGTTAGTATGATGAACTAAATTGTATTTTCCCATTGAAAACTACATTATTAGAAATACATTTTTAAGGAATTGACCATGGCAGCTTCATAGCAACCTAAGCATTAGACCATAAAGACAGGTTTACACCTTAGGAATCAATACTTACAATGTTGGAAACGATCATTGTTTTCTCCTCCACTACAATGTTAGTTCTCTCTACACAAATTGCAGGAACTTTCCTACCCAGGACACTCAACTTATCTTTTGATAAACATTTAATAAACGTTTGTTGAGTATCCACTATATCATAAGGGACTTGGATCAAAGATGGTCTTGCTTTCAAGGACTTCATGGTCTAATGAGGGGAAAAAGCTAAAATAAACTATGAGCGGCAGATATATGTGTCATGATCAAGGTATGTAGCCAGATCTATCAGAATACCTTAGAAGAAGGCCTTGGCTGGGTAGCTCAGTTGGTTAGAGCATCATCCCGATACATCAAGGTTGCGGGTTCAATCCCCAGTCAGGGCACATACAAGAACCAATCAATGAATCCATAAATAAATAAGTGAAACAACTCGAAGTTTCTCTCTCTCTCTCTCTCAAAATCAATAAATTAAAAAAGGATAAAAGAAATCCTCAGAAGAGTGTTTGGCTCTCTTATCTCTTTTCTCAGGCTAGGAGATGGGCTTTTGGAGTCTTCAGAAATTACTTAACCTCATTGAGGTACCTCATCTCTAAAATCCTTGCTATGAAGGAATAACATATACTGTGCCCGGTGCGTAGGTGCCCAATTAACTCCTTTCCCTCCTTTGTCAAATATTTATAATGTTGGATTGAGCACTGCTGCAATCATGCATTATCAGCAGGTAATTTCATCTGACAATGAACTTCCAACAAATTAAAGTCACAGGATTACATAAAACAATGTTTCTTATTTGGCCAGCTATGCACATTTACAGTCGTACAGGATGAGTCCACCTACAGTGAGACCTGCCTCCCATTTTGGTTTCTAGTTAAGTAGCTCACCTCCTCTCCCTCCATCCTTGGGCTGCAGCCAAGTTCCCCTAGAACCCTGGGCAGCTTAGGTCTACAGACCATGCCCACACTCTGCAAAATCCCAACCTCTTACCTTCTTGCATCCCTGTAATTAAGAGTTACTGCACTTTCTAGAGATCTATTTTAACTCAAGATGTAGGCACAATACTAATTACAGCATTACTCATAAAAGCGAGAGGCTATTAACAATCCAGATACCCCAAGACTGGAAACAGTTTAAGCAAATTATGGATCGCCCACATAAACAAATACCATATAGCCATTTAAAGTGTTTTGACATTCTTCATGCTAAAGAAGCTGTACGTTGCACATATAGTATAAATGCTACCATGTAAAACAAAATGCAAGGGAGACTGACAAAACCCAAATGTTAGTGACTTTTAGCCTTAAATGGCATCTCCTTTGTTTTTTTGCTTTTTCCTTCAAATCTTACATCATCTGGATTTTATCATGGATAAAGTCCTCTACTTGGAATATGTCAATTTCTCTGCAACCAGTGCATTCCTTAATCCTTACACATCCCCAGGCGAAGATCCCCTGCTGCCCCCGACACACCGAGCTTCAGTCCCTTCTCCATTGGTTCACAGCAACACTGCCTTTGAGGTTCTTGCCTTCCTTTTAGCCTCCCTCTTCCCTCTCCAACTTTGCAGTTAATCTAAGGAAACTTCTCCTACCCACAGGACTTTAATGCCCCACAGTTAAAAGCCCGAGGAGTTTCCAACATCTATGCTGACTGATCCAAGACCCCGGTTTCCTTCTTTCCCACTCTCAGCCCCTCTGTCTGACCACACAGCCCTCGGTCCCCTCCCAGCCCTGCCTGTCTCGCTGCTCAACAGGGTTTCTACAGAAACCATTCAGCCGGGTTTGCCCCACACCCAAGCTGCCCTTGTTCTCGCTGACAGAACCTGATTAACCCCCTCCTCTGCTTTCCTGACTCCTAAGGCAGGCAAGTTCGGGTTAGTATAAAAAAACAAAAACGTAACAAAACCATAACACACCAGTCTAGCTCTACGACATTGGAGAGTTCTCACCTCCTCTGATTTACTTCCTCATCTTTAAGATATTACCCCATAACTGTGTGGTTAACATTCACGTAACAGTTGCTGTCACTTTCCTCTCAAAATGTAATACTCTCCCGCCAGCTCCAATGTATTGAGCTCTTGCTGCTTTCCTCTGGTCTGCAAATAGCCCAGTTTTCTACCCCAAACTGGGGCCAATCAGGAGCTCTCTTCTTTGTTCTAAAAATAAAACGCAATGGACAGGGACAACAGTGTGGTGATGGCTGGGAAGAGGAAGTATTATGGGACTAAATGGTAATGGAAAAAAACCAATAAAGATTAAATTTTAAAAAATTTTTTAATAAAAATTAAAATTAAACAAAAATAAACCCTTCCTACAACACCCTCTACTGCCTTTGCCCCTCTTCACTGTGAAATTACCGAACTCCTTTAGTTCCTATTTTATTTCTCAACCCCTTAGTAACGGCAATAAAAGTAGATATCACATCAGCCTTGAAGAATCCAGGTTGGAAAAACAAGTACAAAGGCAATTCGTGGCCACGTGGACTGCCAAGCCACTAACTTCCCACATTGTCAAAACTCTGGGTTCTCTTGACTCAGAGGACAGTGGGTGGAGCTTTGCAGTGGTGTGTGTGGAAGTACACAAGGGGCTCCTACAGCCAAAGCTGGGACTGAGCAACTGATCAGAAGTTTCCTTGTCAGTTGGGAGTCATTATAAAACCCATGGGCTCATCATTGCTAGAAAATGCTTGGTAATGAGAAAATGCCAACTACTTTCCCTCTCTCTTCATGCCTACTCAGGTTATTTATAGGTTTATGTCTTAGTTCCTCCACTAGACTGTAAATCCTTTAAGGCGAAAGGCCTCGTACCCTGGCTGGTGTGGCTCAGTGGGTTGCGTGCCGGCCTGCGAACCAGAGGGTCACCAGTTTGATTCCCAGTCAGAGCACATGCCTGGGTTGTGGGCCAGGTTCCCAGTAGGGGGCACTCAAGAGGCAACCACACATCGATGTTTCTCTTTCTCTCTCCCACTCTTCCATTCTAAAAACAAATAAAATCTTTAAAAAAAAAGAGTAAAGGCCTTACGACTCAACTGTTAGCCCATTCAACTGTTAGTCATTTTTAACGAAAGTCACTATTAGTTTCAGTAGCAAAATGTGGTAACGCCAGTGTTTCAAACTAACAATTTTGAGTAACTAAAAACTTAAGCTTCCCAATTACATATCTAAAAATTTTGGATGATTCCAGTTTATGAAGATATCAATTTCTTTTGGATCTATCTAGAATACATTATAAAACTTCAAATGGTTATGTATCAGGTAAGCAGGGTTTCTCTTCTAACTCCAGAGCAGCCCACACTGCCTGTCACATTTTTTTTACAACCCTCCAAAAATGTAAAAAAAAAACATGCTTAGTTCATGTGCCATATGAACATAGGCTGCAGCAGGATCTGGTGCACAGGTTGTAGTTTGCCAACCTTGTTCCAAAGAACTGGATTAAGAGCTTTCAGACCATGCCTTGGTCTTCTCGGGCCTGGAACAGGCTTCAAAGCACGGTGTGCCTTTAATAAAGATTTGAATGGTTGATAAAAGCAAGCCAGGTATTGTTAAATTGCTGTTAGTTCTTGGGTTGGCAAATGGTAAAGGAAACACTGCAAAACTTCATGGGCGCGTATTATTTTCTCTCTGGCAATCTAGCTGTTTTGGTTGATTTTCTGATCACAGCTATCAGTCATGTAACCATGCATGGCCCTGTTCTGAAGGTCTTTGACCTTCAGAAACGTAAGACAAAAGGGAGACTCTAGAAAAGGCAGAAATGGTCTCCTCTTTAAATATGAGAGAGAAAAAAATTAGAATTCAGAGCAGTAAGACTGAGCATTAAAGATTTAAAAAGGCAGACAAGCTAGAACAAAATGTTTTATTATCAAAATAAAAACTTTGTATAAAAGCATTACAGATCAAAAACTCTATTTACATTTATTGATCCAAGGTCCAATTATGCATCTAACACTGAATGGGAACTGCAACCAGCTGCACATGCAAAGTAAAATGGACAAACACTTAGATTCCACCTCTACCATTAACCGTTTATGATTAATGTGAAGAATGGGGGAGCGGAGACGACACACAGCATCTGCTCAGGAACTACAGCGGCAGGAATGTCAAGTTAACAAACTGGAAAGTCCCCCATCTCCAAAAAGGCACTTCTCATTGTTCTAAAAGTGCTTAAAACCTGAACACGAACTTGTGCCTAGCTTATTATGTCTTCAAGAAAGTAAAAACTGCAAATCGTAGGCTAATATTAGTATCAATTTTCCATGCAAAATGATCAAGAATTTGTTTTAAATACCTTACATTTATGAACAGAAATAAACTTGGCAAACTACCATTATACTGAAGTTTTATACCATGAATTCACACCAGCCTATTTCTGAAGCCTCGCTCGCCATCCGGACTCCCTAGGGTGTCTTTTCCACAATGACTGCCAAGCAGAGCACTGCCCACAATCCTTCGGGTTGCGACAGTGGGAGGCCAGTGCACCATCCAACCTAATGGTGGAAAAAATCAGCAACTAACTCTCAGCGATGACGACGTGTACAAGTCTCATGAGAGGTGTCCCAAGTAACATCCCCACTTTCCAACAACTTCATCCCTCCACATGGTTTTAAGAACTTTCCACCTTGATTCTGTTAAAAATGTCGAATAATGTGACAATCATACCCACTGTTTTTGTATAGCCACGCTAGAGGGCTGGTCTCAATTGATGTATTTAGTTAAGGACACTACTGTGTTTCTAAGTGCTTGGTTTTACAGGTGAATTCCAGGGCTATTTCAACATCAATTAAATCAAACATGCTTTCACAAGACTTTCACTTAAAAAGAATTCAGAAACTAGATGGAGAGAGAGACCCACCTGCAAAGAGGGAGATAGTGTGGGGTGAGGGGCGGGGAAAAGCAAAGGAGAAATGGCAAGAGGGTGAAGCACTGCTAGCGAGAGGCCTCTGTGATGCTTGAAAACACGTCTAATGAGATTAACTCGATTTGAGTTTCCTACAAAAGCAGGCTGATCATCAGAATTCTTAACTCAGGTTTCCACCACAGGACAAAACTGAAACCTTCGACAGGGAAGACTGGTGCAGGGGAAGACAGGTAGGAAGCAGATCTTCCAAATATTATGCTTGCATCTCAAATTCATGCTTCAAACTGAAAAAAGAAAAGGGAACAAGTCAGGGCATCATCTTCAAACTAAAAAGTCTCTTTCTGAAAGCCTGATTCACTCTTTAAACAATGTTTCCACTGCCCAGGCCAGGTATAGCTCAGTTGGTTAGAGCGTCATCCCCATACACTGAGGTTGCAGGTTTGATCTCTGGGTCAGGGCACATACAAGAATCAACCAAAGAATGAATGCATACATAAGTGGAACAATAAATTGATGCTTCTCTCTTTCTCGTTCTAAAAAAAAGCTTTTATTGAGTTGTAACATGTTTTAACATAATACAGTAAGTGTACGACTTGAACTTTTATATATAGACACACCTACACACACACACACACACACACTCAGGTCACCATCACCCAGATGAAGATGTAAAATGTTTCCAACATTCCAAGACTCTCAATGTACCCCTTTCCAATCAAAATCTGCAGCCCCACCCAGAGATAACCACTGCTCTGACTTCTATCATGCTTTAAAAAAGACACATAAATGAGTGTAAGATTTGACTGTGAAAAAAAGAGAAAAACCAACCATTACCTTTTCAAGTAAGCGTGCACATTCCCAAAGCCATGGTATTTGGCTAAGTACACAAGGACCCCAGTTGCACACCGCCCATCTCGCTGACGGCAGAAACTGCAATTGCAGATTCCTCGACAGGGTGGGCAACGCCAGTTCTAAAGGAGAATTGTGAAATGGCACAATTAAATCACATCTGCCCCCTCCCTCTTACTTATCTACTCCTGTTTAAACTCTAAGATGGGTATCACCAATTGCTTTTAAATCTTTATTTTTTTTAATTAAAGAAAAAAATCTTAACATGGCAAATATCCACTAATTATGCCTAAGGTTCCCTGAGGAAGTCCAGCACAGAAAGTCTCACGGCAATTACCAGGTTGAACAGAGAATCCGATTTCCCTGAACAGTCAGGTACCGAGCACCCTGGAAGGGGCTCACACCCACCCTGCACCAGCACTATGAATTCACCTGCTTTTCAGGAAATGAAAGGGCTATAAAACTAAGGGCTCAGCCCTTTCACCAATGCCCTCTTTCTGGCCCAATCAGCTGGTGTCTGACCCTCGAGTCCCCAGAGCCACCCCTTCAAGGCACCTACTGGATCCAGCAGAGCATCCTTGACCTCTTCTCCGTAACGGTTTCGAAGGCAGGGACCGCAGAACTGGCCTCGGACGCCCCAGCACTCTGGGTTTCTGCAGTTTGTTTTGGTATCAATGGTTTTCTGGCGGCACTGGTGACAAGTAGATCCCTATAGGTAAAAAAACACCACGGCTTTTTGTAAAGAAAAATGGCATATTTAAAGAATGTCCTTTATGGGTATAATCTGGCATTTTAAATCTTATTTCATATCTTACATGTATATGCGAGGTCATAAAAAGTATCTCAAGCATGGTAACTTCAATTGGCAGACTCAATATTATCAATACCTTTCTTCAAGTAAAAATCTTATGCAGAACGCCTTGCCCCAAATCCTTTTTAAACACACCACCATGTCCCCAGCACCAATCTACACAGACACACATCATAAATACACTGTGAATATATGTGGGATGAATCAATTTCTAAATTAAGAGAAAAAATATAACTACTGAAGACTTATTTGTATCATCAGCAAAACTCTAAGGACAGAAGCTATCCTTCCTCTCTCACAGACGTTTACATCTTCAGACATAAGGTAGAGGCTTTTACCAATGAACGGCTATATATCTTCTCTCGAGAATTGCTGCAGATGTTGTCCAACTCTTCCTCCGTAATTTCTTCCACCGGGCGAATCACATGCGGAAGGGTCATGGATCCGGGACGGCGACCTCTGCGCACATCATCTTCCTGCATAACCACAAGCACAGAGCAGTGTGCTTACTGGCCTTTCCCAGCTCTGAATCTCAGACACCTGATTTATAATTTCTTCAAAGAGAATTCAGCCTGGAAATCTTTCTTATGGAGAGGAGGCAAGTCCAAAGTTTTTAAGACACTAACACAGAAATGATTCCGACAAGTAAGACAAGCTGACGAAGAAAACTTTGACTTCCTCACCTGCTAACAAAAACCATCAAATATTCGAGACATTCACAACTTGGAGGCATAAGAGAATCCATATATATAGGAGAGAAAACTGAAAAATGTAGTGAGTGTGGTAAAACCTTTAGACAGAGCTGAAATCTTACTCAACGTAAGAAATTCTATAGTGGAGAAAAACCTTACAAATGCAGTGTATGTGTCAAAGCTTTTATCTGATTTGCAAACCTTACTGAGCATCAGAGTACTGAACAGAAACATTACAAACCTAATTTATGTGGCAATGCTTTTTATTCAAAGCCCAAGCTTTGGGGCTCATCAAAGAATTCGAGTAGAAAGAAACCTTCCTTACACATATGATTGAGATAAAACTTACGCAAGTGCTCAAGCCTTACTCAACATCAAAGACTCTATCATGGAGAGAAACCATATATTAGGTTGGCCAAAAAGTCCATATGCTTTTTTCCAAAAAATAAAAGACACGTTTTTCATTTTCAACAATAATTTTATTGATTTGGGTATTTTGAGTATGTTGGGCTATGTCTCGTGTGGTATAGCGTCGATTATTCTCAATTAATGTCTCAATTTGATCACTATCAGCTTCAACTGGACCACCTGACTGTGGAGGAGCTCGGTCCGAGAAATCTCCAGCAGGAAACTTCACGAACCATTTTAGACACGTTCAATCGGTCACAGCAACTTCTCCATACACTGCACAAATCTTTTTTTTGTTTCGGTTGCGGTTTTACCTTTCTTAAAATAGTAAAGCGTAATATGCTGAAAATGTTGTGTATTTTCTTTTAGCTTCAATATTCAAATGGTTACACAAAAATTCACCAATTTTTAATTTTATTTTTTAAACACACACTGATATGACAGCTGTCACCATGCGATCTAACAAAATTGTCTTGAATGAAGTTAAAGACAACTAAGCACTACTAGAGCCATCTTACAGAAAAAAAACCCAATGAACTTTTTGGCCAGCCCAATAAAACTCATGTATATGGCAAAGCCTATAGCCAGGGCTTATACCTCACTTGCTATCAGAATGCACATCTTTGAAGAGAGAATATACACAAAGCAAGTCTTATCCAATGTTTACGCCTCATGGAACTTAACAGAATTCTTACTAGGGAGGAACCCTACGAAGGTATTAAGTGTGACCAACTTTATCGAAAATGTACCACTTTGCGGTCACAACAGAATTCACATAAGATGGAAACTGTACAAATGTGTCAAGACCTTTAGCACTGACCTGGATACACCAAAGAATTCCTACTAGACAGAAATATTACAAATGTAATGAAGATGATAAGTTTAATCAATTCTCTCAATGAACAACACAGGAAAATTCATTCTAGGGGGCACCAGGTCTATTACTTCTGAAGATTAAACGATGTCAGATGTTAAATTCCACAGATTTAAAAGTTAAAATTACTTAAAACTCATGAGAATGCCATGTGTCAATGGAGCAAGGAAATCCCTGTGTGGAAAGGTCTAATTACCTTCAGCTTCTAAAATGTTCAATTATTTGAGGTTTCTTGAAAAGGCTACATTGTTATTGATGACTTTAAAAAAAAGAAAAAAAAATCAAGCCCTGGCCAGTGTGGTTGTCAGCTGGAGTACCATCCTGTGGCAGAGTGGTTGTGGGTTCAGTCCCCAGTTCAGGTGCATGTGATCCCCAGTCCAGGCACCTATGAGAGGCAACCGATTGGTGTTTTCTCTCTTATACTGATAATTCTCTCTCCCCCTTCCTTCTCTCTAAAAAAGCAGTGAAAAGATGTCTTTGGGTAAGGATAAAAAAAAAATTTTTTTTAAATCATCAAATAAGTTGGTGTGACATTAACAATTCTGAATGGTTTAGAAGAATGTTTAATGTGCATCATTTGGCGTTGAGGCTGTGTGTGTAGCTGTGTTGTGTATATATGATATTGGGCCTCCAAAGGATGAAAAACAGAAGGGCAAGTACGAATGTGCAAAACTCACACTCATGAAGCCATCTGCTGTCTTCCTCTTTCTCACCAGCATGTACTTATCCTCCTCCTCCTCTGTGGGTAGAGTGCTAAGGGACCCAAGGATCCGGGACCTTGACCTGGTAAGAGGACGTGCTCTCCGATCAGGGTTTCTCCTAGAAGTAACACCTTGGAATGTACGCCTACGGGGTGTCTTCGATTGCTAAACAAAACACACATTACAGAACCCATTTATTCCAGAATGAAGAAAAGTGGTACCTTCTCCTTATGCATGTTTCCAAGTGAAAGGAGAGCTCCATTTTCTAATTTTCTTTGTGCTTTCTATAACGCATAGAAAATGAGCCCCAAAAATGATATAGCCATTGCAATTTTGCTTTTGTAACACCAAGCCCAGTTTCTCTCAAGCTGAGAAATAATTTACTTATTCATGTACGTAATAAAGAAGAACAAATCTCGTTTTCTCCAACAACCTTTTCTATGACATCTCTTGAGCCCTGACACATACTCACTGTTTCTACATTGCACAAGAGAGAAATGCATGTATGGTTTTCCTTCTTCCATTCCTTGTTCACTTCTTCCCTTTCTCTCCTCAAGGAGGGATGGGGGAAGAAGGTCTTTTCTTTTGTACCACAGCAGACACATCAAATTCCCTGAGTTGCACCAGCTTAGATCCTCAGAATATAATCACACATACATATTAGGCCATAACTTAGTTAAAAAATCTTTTTTCCTTCTCAGATTTTAAGAACGTCTATTACTATGCATCTACCATGAAAGAGAAATGTGCTAATACTGGGAACACAAGAAAAATATTTTCCTATCTTTGTTCCTTGCCCTTAAGAGGTTTAGTCTAGTTGGAAAGAGAAATAACTGATCAAAAGGGGTTGACACTGCTCGAGCATGGCACAGGGAGGCCAGACCTTCCCCAGGACACAAGGAGGAGCTCCCAGAGGTCTACCCAAAGGTTTCCTCTACTTCCTCTTCATCTGTAAGACCACACAAAATAAGGAGACTGGATTTTCTCAACTATCATAACAAATCTACTTTAGACCTGCCCATAATACTACTGCTGAACAAGCAAGGATTTGCACTTACGGAACTGGGGCGTGGGAGGGAATGTCGTCCAGGGAACGAGCCCGGAAAACTTTCTAATTCTGACATGAGTTTTGCAAGCTAAAAAGGAAGGAAATGAAGCAGAAATTATTGGTTTAGAATGACTGTTGAAAACGAGCAACTCCTGGAAATTGCTGTACATCTCAAAGAGTTTCTGATTTCCCCTATACATTTACCAAGACTTTACTAGATTTTTTTAAAAAAAAGAAAAGTTAGTTTCGGGAAAGAAACACATTTTAAAGCATACGTTTGGAAAGACTTCATAGCTACACTGAAAACAATTCTGGACACAGACAAGCAACAAGTGGCTTAGGGAAAAGCTGGGAAGAGTTCATTCTGACACATTCCAAGTCGGATACCTACCATTGCTTTGTTTTGCTTTATATTTAAAGCCCTTTTCTCCAAAAAATTCATGCCGTTTTCATCGTCTGAATCGGAACTGGGATCAGTCACAGATTTCTCCGCAGGCGCAGGGGCTGCTGCTCTTTTGCTGGCTACTCCCCTGGTCCGCCGGGTCGGAAACGCCATGGCCACGCGGAGAGGCCCAGACCGCCCGCGCTGGCTGCGCGTCCTGCAGCCGGCGCCGTCTGACTGCAGCCGCTAGTTAATCAGAACAATCGAGTCGTTAAGGGCTGGCTGGTCGAAGACGCTACACCAGCATGACTACAAAATCCCCTTCGAACAAAAGACATTTGCATCAAATAAACTTTAATTGGCCACTTTAATGGTCAATTTTAATTGATAGCCCTGGATGGCAAAATCAGGAATTACAAATAAATAAAATAATCTGAGTATAATTTAGTCCAGGTAGCCTTTCTGGGACACACTGTTAAAAGCCTCTTCACAGCCCCTAGGCCAGTAGTTCTGAGCCATTTTGTTTAAATGTGAAAATCCCATCTCTCTTTTTAATTTAAAAATAGATCTTTATATATTTTAAAAGGATTCCTATGGGAACAAATATGTGTTCTTCCATAAACGTTGTTTCAGTGCTTATGGCAATATTAAACTAAGGATGCCTTGCCCCAGCTCTGGTGTAGCTCAGTGGACTGAGTGCTGGCCAGCGAACCAAAGAGTCACTGGTTCAATTCCCAGTCAGGGCACATGCCTGGGTTGCGGGCCAGGTCCCCAGCAGTGGACGCTCAAGAGGCAAACACACACTGATGTTTCTCCTCGTCTCTTTCTCCCTCCCTTTCCTTCTGTCTAAAAATAAATAAATATTTTTTTAAAAAAATAAAATAAAATAAAGAAGCCTCAAGGTTTTAATCTACTTTTTAAAAAAATTGTGGTGAAATACACATAACATAAAATTTACCATTTTAACCATTTTTAAGTGTACAGTTCACTGGTACCAAATACATTCATATTGTGCGACCATCACCTCCAGAACTTTTTCATTTTCTCAGACTGAAACTCAGAAAATGAAAACCCATTAAACTCCCATTCCCTCTCCCTGCAACCCCTAGCAACCACCACTCTAACTTTCTGTCTCTCTGACTCTGACTGCTCTAGATACCTCTGTAACCCACTTTTTGTAAGACTAAAGTTTTTTTTAAACGAAGACTTTAAAGTAATATAGATTTCCATCATTAACTATGTATTAAGATTAGCCATTGGGGAAACGCAAATAAGAATCACAAAATACCACTTCATACCCACATATGTTGCAGGCTGGAATGTAAACTGGTGCAGCCACTTTGGAAAAGTTTGTCAGGTCCTCAGACAGTTAAACAGATACTTCTATGACCTAGCGATTCCACTCCCAGGTATATACTCAAAAGTATATGTTCACACAAAACCTGTACATCAGTGTAGGAGCAGCGTTATCCATAGTAGCCACATGGCACAAACAGCCCCAACACCCATCAGCTGATGAACGGTTAAGTAAAATGTGTTATATTAACACAAAGGAATATTACTCAGCAATAAAAAGGTATGAAGTTATGAAGTCCTGGCATATGCCACAAAATGGAAGAACCTAAGTAAAATAAGCCAGTCACGAAGGACCACATATTATATGGTACATTTATATGAAGTGTCCAGGACAAGCATAAATCTTTCTTGATAGAAAACAGATTGGTGGTTGCCAGGGACTGAGTAGGTTGGGAAAGGATGCAAAATAACTGTTAATGGGCATAGGGTTTCATTTTGGGATAATGAAAATACCCTAAAACAGATTGTGGTGATGGTTGAGAAAAAAATAAACAAAAAACAAGAAAAAATATCCCCCGTAAAGTCCCAGGAAAGGCATGACCCACTTTTAAGTTCAAAAGTTTCTAAAATCTCCACCAGTTTTTCCTGCTTTTCACGTACTTTTAGCGTGCATGGATTGAGACTATAAAATGACAAAAAACTTTTATGAGTTCTGAAGACTTTGAATTCGCTGGAATTTTATTGATTGCAACAATCAGCACCTACAAAGAACTGAAACAATGCCCAGAAGTGATTCAGGCTGTAGACAGTGTTTGGGTCACATCCAGATTTGGGCCAGCCCTTGCGATAACTCCAACATACACTGACTTAGACCAACATCACTTATTGCAGGAAATATTACATTACCATGAAGTTAGACAGTGATAAAAACATTCCCTGGCCAGGCACTCTCACTTATGTCAGTGCCACTCAAGTGTGGCCT
This sequence comes from Mormoops blainvillei, assembly GCA_004026545.1. Lineage (NCBI taxonomy): Eukaryota > Metazoa > Chordata > Mammalia > Chiroptera > Mormoopidae > Mormoops > Mormoops blainvillei. The sequence continues at coordinate 49,916 of PVJD01005697.1, read as the reverse complement.
GTCACTCAAGTGTGGTCCCAGGCAGTCAGATCACATTGAGCTGAAGAGCATGCACCTGACTGCAAATCAACACACTGCTTCTTTTGTCGAGGAAGTCTTGCTAACAAGAAAACATCTGCAGAGCTGAATGGTATTTTGGGGGAGAGTGTGGGACTGAGGTGCAGCAGCGGCAGCGGCAGCGGCGGCCTGAGCAGGAGAGGTTACAAAGGTAAAGCAGTGAGCACAGGAAAAGCAAGACCAAGGAGCCACAGTGGAAGCAGGAAGGGCCCTAACTGTCATTATCTGTACTCGAGCCCCTGCACATGAGTTATCACAGGTTTTCCAAATGCATAGGTCCACTATGGGAACATTTACCGAAGGCCTGGTCTATGCCATGCTCTGGACTGGGCACTTGAACTTAAGTGCGAACATAACTTCTCGAGGACACGTTCCTTCTCCTGATCTGGGTGAATTTCTGTAATGGAAACCTGGAGGTTGGCCAATTTTCTCTTACCAGTTTCCAAGATTTTCAGAGCCTATAAAATGTTCAGGCTTTACAAGTAGGACTACTTTAGTAAAAACTGCTCTAAGACATAAATACTCTTAAATGTTAAAATGATCCACAAAATCTCTGGCATGACTAAAATAAAAATTACAAGAAAAAAAGGCTTTTTTAAAGCAAGTATGTCATGCCTCAGAATGTACTGTACTTCTTGATATTGGTGAAATTTTCAAACTCACCATTCCATCTTGTATCTCACTCTCTGAGAAACCGCAAAATGATTCATCGTCAGAGTCGGCGTGAAAAATACTGGCCAGTTCGTTAGTGACATCTGGCCTTGGTTTCTGTAAAAATCCACAATGGTCTAACACATCTTGCACCTCACTTTCTGAAAAGCCGCAGAAAGATTCATTATCAGAGTCCTCATAAAAAACATTTGCCAGTTCTTCACTGATATCTGACCTGAATTTAGGTTTCTGTAAAATAAATAAATAAATGTGGTTGTGCATTTCCCCCCTTTTCAAGAACCAATTTCCCATAAACCGTGCAGAGAGCAAATCACATTCACAAGTGCACTACAAGAGAATAGCTTTTGTTACAAAGAAAAATGGTTCAGAGGTTTACAAATGATTTCTGAGTTGTTATGGCAAATCATCAAGCATGTTAGGTTAGGCGACATTTCAAAAGGATAGAATAAGTAGCTAATCTACCTCCAACAATTACTACCTAGAACCACAGCAAAAAGTGAAATGAAATTACAGTGCATACTGTATTTTCATAACGGCTGTATAGAAATGTAGGCAAAAAGCAAGCAGTTTTAATCACGCACAAAGCATTTGGGGCATTTTGAGCACTGCAGACTCAATTCTGTTTATTCTCAGGCAGCACTTACCGTGTTTGCAAAATTATCAGAAGCGAAGCTGTCACAACTGTCATCAGAGGATGACGAGGTTTCCATGGAAATCAACTTCACATAGCTGAATTTCTTGAAGTTCTTCTTTACTCTGCAACCCTTTTGCTGTAAATGGAAATGGCAATACTATTAAGTGGATGCTCACTAGAGTATCTAACTAAAGACATCATTTTTTAGTAACAGCAGATATGTCCATTTCTTACACCCTATATAGAAAAAGGGGGATTTGTAATTGCTACAAAAAATTTTTAAAAACTAGGTAAAATCCTAAAAAGGGATCCCTTTGAAGGAAAACTGTAATGATATTTACCAATTTATTCAAACATCTGTAGAGCTACTCCTATACCCACCAGAAGAGCCCCCAAGTTCTTAGCATTATACTGAGCTCCCCTGGAGTTTAATGCCAAACTCCTAAAGTCTGGCCTTAAAAAAAAAAAAAAATTAGACTGTACATCAAAAGTACAAAATGGTAGAATGATTTCTTTGCCTCAGCTAAAATCAAGCTAATAAAGTCTTTTTATGTAAGCTTTAGGCTATGTAGTGCGATGCTAAGCTCTCAAACTACAAAAACGGGACAGTACCTCTACTTCAAGATGGCAGGCTTTCAAACAGTCCTTGTTCCAATCTGGGTTGGGATGGGGTGGGGGGGGGTAGAGTGATTTCAGTACAAGTCTTTACAAATCAACCCAGTGATCAAATAAATGTACAAGGAGCCAAGTTTAAGGTCAAACGGCACTCCAAATCCAGGTAGGATGCCTGATTCTACTCCAGGCTCCATTAGCCTGGTCTGACTTTCAGCTCTTACGCAGTCCCCTTGTTACATAAGTCTTAAGGTTTTAAACGTCCTTTCTTAAGGCACGAATTACTTGTGGAAAAGAAAATGCTTCTTTCATGCATAAACACTTTACAGCCTTGCACTGCTCATCAGAAAGTGCAACTGGCATCTATCTCATGTAAAAAACGGCAGTTTTCAGCAACTAAAATGTAGTGAGATTTCTTAATGTTTTATTAGTTCCTATATTTTATTTTCCTAAATACGGCCATGGAATAGAAGTGATCCCTTACACTGAAACCTTTGGAAGGGCAAGCTCTGCTATGGGTTCCATCGAATAACACCAAGCTGTCAGGGTTTGGTGAACCTGACATTCTTGACCTTGCTTCTACACCTAGCATTATGTATTTCATTGCAGCCCCTTACAAATAAAGTTATTTTCATGATGATGGTACTCAACCAATTACCCTAAGCTCCTAAGTAGACTCCATTCTTCAGTCATCTTAGAGAGTTTATATCCTTTGTCCTTTTAGAAAGGCAAGAAAATATGATGAAAGGCAGAGCTATACTACCTATTAAAAGGGATGCCACGCCCTGGCTGGTGTGGCTCAGGGGATTGAGCACCAGCTGATGAACCAAAGGATCACTGGTTGAACTCCCTGTCAGGGCATATGCACTTACTGACTAGGTCCCTCTTCCTCCTTCCCTTCTCCTCTCTCCTCAAATAAATATATAAACTCTTTAAAAAATAAGAGGGATCTCAGAACCCCAGCCCCCATTTTCCAGATGAGGAAACTAAACGATCAAGGGAAATGAAATAGATTATCCAAGACGATAGGGCTGGAAGAGCTCAAGCCTGCAATCTCCTAAAGGGCAGTGTTCTTGCATTACTGCAGGAAGTATCACCATTTACTCATCAATCTGTTTACAAGCAGAGGCCCAAGGGAGATTCAAGGGCGGCATTCTACTGGAAGCTGTCAGGGAAATACTCACATATGCTGGGCTTTTAAAATGTCAGCACATGCCAAGAGATAAGTTACCAGGCACATGTTATATTTGCAGGAAAAGTCAGAGAACAAACAAGCAAACAGTCATGGCTGAGATAAATTCTTTTGGCAGGTAGATAATAACTAATGGCGCTTCATTGGTGTTTTTTGTGCCAGACACTAAGTATGCTTTCACACTGTAACTGACTCCTTGCAATAAAGGCGTATCATGATTCCCATTTAACAAATGGAGAAACTGAGGTTCAGAGAGGCGCAATAGATTATTAAAGTCACACGATGGCCTAAATTTGAACCCAGGCACGTCAGATTCCAAACTCAGGTACACATGGCTTCCTCATCTTGAAAGCCAAAGCTTAGTTCCAGCGATTTCTGAAACCACGCCCCCAACACGCTCTCCCCAGCCCCCAGCCTCCCCACTTGTGAGCCTCATCCTAGATATTTAAGCACGTCAAGCTCTTCCTTTTCACCCAACCCCCACCTTCTAACATCTCACGGGGCAGACCCTAGGTTCCCGTTTCCGTTAAGAGCAGAAAAGTAACGTTCCATTTCGGCAACACCCTGAAATTTTGAGAATTAGGCTGGGAACTGGGGAAGGGAATGGGAAAAAAGGTAATGGCTGGGAACAGTTCGGACCGCCAAATCCTTCAGTTGCACTTAATCACCGCCTGGGACTAAAAACACCTCCGCCTACGTGCTCAACCAAAGTGTTCTGCAGGCCCTTTAAACTTCAAACCCATCGACTTGAGCGGTTAGAAGCGGCATGACTGAGGCAAAAACGGATGGGGAGCTCGCCAAGGTGCCCCCCAATGCGCGCGGGTGGTGCCGTCCACCAGCCCTGAGCTAAACGTTGTAAAGGGTTGGGGATGCCGTAGGGTAAACTCCCAGGGAGCGGGACGAGCAGCGCTCCCCTCTGCGTTTCACAGGCCGGGATCCTGCCCGCAGGCACAGTGAGGAACCGACGGGCACTACGAGGAGAACGGCCAGCCCAGGATGCTGTCCGGCGCACGTGCACCTCGAGCACACGTGGCGTTGATCACCCCAGCGCTGCCAACTATCCTGTAAACCTCTCTAATCTTCGAACCGCCGGTGCACTCCTCGCGCGCGCCCCCAGACCCCGAATTATGCCAAGTGCACAAAATCCGGGGCTTGCCTAAACGGGCGCCGTCCAGGACCGCCACCAGTTGATAGGAAACCCTGAGTCCTCGGAGTTGGAGGGGGTCGGCCCGCGCCCAGCACCCACCGTGCCCGCCCCTCGGGTTTGCCCGCCAAGCCCTCACCGGCACGCGGCAAGAATCCATGCTGGCAGCAGGGGCTCAGGCCCGAACTTGGAGAGGGGAGACCAGAGTAGCAGAGCGCGCCGCAGTCCCACTGAGCAGCAGAATCAGGCGGGCAGGGCGTGCAGACCCTGGTCCCGAAGGGCGGGGCTCGGACTGGCTTTCCCGCGGTGTGGCTCAGGTCCTGCAAGCTGTGGTAACGGCCCGCTTGAGTACGCGACCCACTCAGCCTCGGAAATAAAACTGACTCCCAAAATATGCTGAACTCAAGTGATCGCCTTGGAGCTCCCTAAAATCAGGCTTAAAAGGTAGCGTTTTTAGAGCTTCAGGACTTCTTTTTTTTACTTTGCTGCATGGTCCTGAACGAACGGCGCGAAAGTGGTTCGTATTGCCCGGGGGTTTGCAAGTTAATTTGCATGAATTCTGGTGCTGGGAGAAGAACCGTGAAAAGGAGGGTAATGGAAAGCACCGCGAGGGTCTTATGGGCCTCTGCCCTTCGCACTTTCACTGCGGCCTGCAGTTTACATTATTAAAAATAAAATCAAAGAATCAAGCACGAACTCCACCTTTTATTAGCTCAGTCACTAGCTCTGGGCGTAGTACTTCTTATCTGGTAGCCACGCCATTATCTAAAGCAACAAAATGTGTTCAATCCTGATCTTTCTTACAATAAAGTACATGAAGACGAGTTGTTTTACCTGACTTGAGGTTTATTAAATTAGAAGCCTGGCGCTGCTGTTAAGACATATCTATGGAACAATAACGTCTTTAGAGATGATCTGTTGAGGACAGAAGCTAAAGACAGTATTAACGTGGTTTGGAGATCTTCCCGCCCCCCCCCCAACCCACCCCCGCCGTCGGAATTTAGGATTACCCAATTCAGAATGAACGTGAGCTATTTTTCATTGCTCTTTTACTAAAATCTGACATTTCAACGAAATAAAGTGTGAAACAAATGTTTGTAAAGGGCAAGAAAAAAGTTGTTTTTAGAAGAAAAAGTAAAATAAGCCGGGTTGTTTTTAAAAGACTCTAATTATAATCTTACATTTAAAACAAGTGCTTGAATACACTCCATTTTCCCCCTTCAAAACTTTTCTCTGGAATAATTCCTTTGCAATAAGAGAGCATGCGTGAACACAGTGTTCCTCTTCCCATGCAATTAATACAAAAACTTGTGAGCAAGTCATAATACACGAGAACAATGGATTGGAAGAATTGGAAGAAACTTGGTTGCCACGTCTCCCAACCTTTCTAAAAACACCTGCCCAGGGTCCCTGTGCCACAGTGCAGGGGACAAAGAACTCATGGTCTCTAGGGTAGGCGCCAGGAGAGGATGTTGGTCTGCCTGGCGAAATTCCTGGCGGTAGCGGGAGCCCTCAATAAATATTTGTTGAGCAAGTAAGCAACTATGTGAATAGTGAATGAACTAAAATTGTTAGTGCTGTGCCCTTGGGAATACAGTCTTGTGCCACTAAAATTAAATATATGAGAATTTGAAATTGTGAAATGCATAAAATGGGAGAAGATTAAGTCACTTTGCCTATGAAAAGTTCTGACAGGAAAATTCTTAGCCCTCCAGAGGCACTAGAAAATAATTTGGTTTACATACTTTTTTAAGGATCAGATCTGACAGCCTTTTTAGTAATCAGGCAAATGCCAATTAAAACAAGGAGATACAGTTTCACTCAGACTGGCAAAAATTTAAAAGCCAGGTGTTGGCTAAGGATATGAGGAAATTCCAGCAATGATGTTTGAGCGCAATTTAAGAGTGATTAGTAAAACCCAACAAAACTACTTTTAGGTATTTTGTTTTTTGGGTTGGGAGGTGGTTAGATTTTATTTACTTATTTTCTGAGGGGAAGGGGGAAAGAGAGGAAGAGAAACATTGATGTGTGAGGGAAACATCAGTTGGTTGCCTCTCACACATCCCCAACTGGGGACCTTGCCCACAACCCAGGCATGTGCCATGACAGTGAATCGAACCAATGACCTTCTGGTTCGCAGGTCAGTGCTCAATCCACTGAGCCACAGCAGCCAGGGATAAAACAAAGATTTTCGTACTGCAGGTTCAACTTAGTAGTTGCATCTAGTATATTTTTTTTTCTTCTTTCTTTTTGAAATAAAATTAAAAATAAGAGTAGTGTGAGTATTGTTTCCTGAAACATTTGTGTCACTTGTGTGTTTGTGTGTATACTGTATAAAAACTATAATTCATGTTGTACAAGTTTTCAATTTACTGTCCTGGAGAATGATGAGTCCTATACTGATGTTCTCTCATTCAGTCCAGGATTGCCAAATGGCAATTACTCGAGGCACTGTCCTAAATACTGAGGACACAAAAGCCAGGGAGTTTGCCTGCTAGTGGAGAAGCAGAAGTAAACAAATAAGATAAATTAGGTGTGAAACCTTCTGAAAAGAAACATAAAAGCAGCATAAGGGGACAGGAAATGAAAGGAGGACCAATTTAGATAAGAAAAACAGGAAAGACTTTTCTGAGGAACGTCTGGGTCAGGAACCTGAACACAGTGAGAGAGGGAGATGAAGAATGCTGGCTCCAGGCAGCGTGAACGCCTGCTTCCAAGTCTCTGTGGCAGTGACCCGTAGAAGCCCAGTGTGCTGGACCACAGAGACCGAGGGAGAGAGGGAGAGGGGCCAGATGAGGCCGGGTCTCCATGGCAGTGGAAAGAGTTTTAGATGTTATCCTAGGTGGGATGGGAAGGATTTTGATGAAGGAAAGACCCAATCTGACCCTCATGAGCTGTGTGAACTATGAACTGAAGGGGAGCAAAAGTGGAAGCTGGGGACACTTAGGAGCCCCTGAGGAAGAAAATGATGGCTTGGTCTGGGGTCCTTGTGGGATAAGGAAAAATGGTCAGGTTTAAGATATATTATTTTGAAGGTAGAGCTAATCAGACCTAAGGGATGGATGGTTCATTCATAGTAGCATTATGTATCAGTAAAGTATTGCAAACAATCTAAATGCCCTCAGAAGGGAAAAGGATACATGAACCGTGGCATATTCTTACAATGGAATTTGAATAGTAGTTCGAATGAATGGCATGGCTTACTCTTATCCATGTAGATAAGTATCTTTTTTTTAAGTTCTTAGTTTATTAATTCTCTCATGAAAAATCCACATAGTCATCACAGATAAATTCGCTGAAGAGCCTTTACATCTTTTGCCAGCACCACCATTGGCCTTTGCAGTACCCCTGAGACTTTCTTCATTCCTTTCCTGTGTTCCTTTCACTGTTTTCTTGAGGTCTTCTTCTCATACTGGCCATCTTGTGCAAATCTATGTTTGGGTTCATTTTCCTTTTCATTACTCAAGGAATTATAAATCCTGACAAAGCCAGTTGTCTTGCTACCATCAAAATGGGTTCTGAATCCAAATACAAAGATGACATCTTGTACATTTTGGCTGGTTTTTCCTAAATTTCTGTCTTAGGTGCTGTTGCCTTCCCGGGGTGAGGGATGTCGATCACTGTCTGTTTCTGCCGAAGTCCTGTGTTGGTCATGAATGTCCTGGTTCAGATAGTTACTGTGTCCTTCATGATGGCAGCCAATCTTTAAGCAGCCAGGGAGGAAAAGTGTGTGTGTAGATAAACCTCGGCAACGTTGAATGAAAAAGCAAATTGAAAACATTCCTGTAAAGTATACCTCTTAGGCAAATTTTCAAAACACAATACATATACAAGTTGTGAAATTATAAAAACACGGGCAAGCGCAGTAGGGTAGAGGGAGACTCTGAGGAGGGAAAGATAGAGGAAAGAGTGGAGGGTAGTGTCTTCAACTCTATTATTTCTGCTTTCTTTAAAAACCAATGGTATGGCCCTGGCTGGTGTGGCTCAGTGGATTGAGCGCTGGCCTGTGAACCAAAAGGTTGTCGGTTCAATTCAGTCAGGGCACATGCCTGGGTTGTGGGCCATATTCCCAGTTAGGAGCGTAGAGGCAACCGATCAATGTTTCTCTCTCACATCGATGTTTTTCTCCTTTCCTCCCTCTCTTCCCCTCTCTCTAAAAGTAAATAAATAAAATCTTTTTAAAAAGCAATGGTATGAAGCAATATGACAAATTACTAAATGTTTTAAATGTGAGGGGTGGGTACATGAGTGTCTTGTATATTTTTACTCTCCATGGGTCTTATTTTTTGGATTTGTAATAGGTTATAATAAAACCTTTTTAAATTTTGAAACATTTGTCCTGTCAATCAAGATATATATATATATATATCATATATATATATACACATATGTATCTATATATTTGTAGTGTTAAATATATAATCCCTTTATAGGCTCCTATAAATGGGAATACAAGTTTATCCTGCAATTTTAGGTACCTCATAGAGGTTTTAAGTCACTATGTTAATCATAGGCTGGTAAATATGTTCATTTTGAATGAAAAATATAAAATGAAGAAGAATGGAAATTCAGCATGTAGAGAATGATGGGGACTCAGGCCACAGTTAAAGGTAATAAAGAATGACATTTCATAAACACACACCTGACATATACAGACAGAATATTTGATATGAAGGCTATAAATACAACAGTACTTAGCAAATACTCTCAACTAGAACGACTGAGATGGAATTTTAAATCTGGAAAACATTTTAAAATATCAGTCTCCTGTTCAAGAACTTTGAATTCCTCAGCATGGTAGGAACTTTAAGGACTGTTGTGTTGTCCTGTAGCTTTTATTCACCTTGCACAAAGAATTCCATTTCCTTACAATATTAGGTTTGAAACTTAGCGCTGCAGTTCTGAGAACTGAGCACTTATATAAAGATGTGAGCTAAAGTCAAACTTGAACTTAAGACAATTGGTTTTACAACAAAGAATGAAACAACTAATAAGATGTATCCTTTTTAGATGTTATTTCAAAGCAAAGTTAATGTCCCAGTAGATGTGCTGCTCTAAGTCCCATGTACCCCTCGTTTTCTCAGACAACGTAACATGAGCCCAAGCAGCTCTGTAACCTTCAAAAGACCATGCACACCCCAAGACAAAGGGCTGGAAAGAATTCTTATTGTTTATGGATACAGACAGGTTGCAGTCTGTCAGGTCACAAATCTCTATTCTAAATAAACCCCTAATTATAGATTTACCTCCCCAGTGCCCGCTTTCAGGATGCACAAAGGCAAGAAACCTAAACGGCCTTAAGTTACCCAGACACTCTGTGGGAGGGCACAGCCCCTTACCACCCTGGCTCAGTCTGGTGCAGAAATCCAGCCTCTCTAAACTACATCGGTATGTTTGCTTTTGACCATGTGTCAACAGTCTTTTAAGTAGGTCAGTTTGCTGACACCTGATACTTGATTAGAGAAAGAAGTGTGGAAATGTGAATGCATATGTAGCCATTTTGAACAAGAGAAAATGTTTGGTTTTTTCCCTTGGATCAGTAATGTTCATCGTGAAATATTTAACTGCTAGTATTAAAGCATCATTAACACTGGACGAGAGAAAATAGAGTTTTAGTTACTAAATCAGTCACCTCCAACATTATGGAAGCTAACTTAAAACTATAACCTAACTCTGCCTACATTTTTCCACCCAAAATTTAACTTCTTCTCCTTCCATAACATTTTTGAAAAATTTGCACCTGGCGAGGTTTGTTTTATTAGGGTGCAGATACCTCTCTGAGATAGTGGCTTCATTTCTCTTAGATATATATACCCAGAAGTGGGGTTGCTGGATCATATGGTGGTTCTATTTTTAATTTTTGAGAAACTTTCCTATGTTTTTCACAGAGGCTGCACCACTTTATATTCCCACCAACAGTATACAAGCATTCCCTTTTCCCGCACCCTCATCAACACTTGTTATCTCTTGAGGGGGTAGTTCTATTGTCTTTTTAATGATAGCTATGTTATAATAACTTTAAAAAGAATTTAATGCAAGGAAGAAAAAAGACTAGGAAGACACGTGGCAAAATGTTAGCAAAATGGGTTCTGGAATGGGGGAGCTATAAGTGATTTTTCTTTCCTTTTTCCCTTTTCTGTTATTTCCAAATGATCTCAATTAGTATAAATGAGTTTGAGACACAGGAAGAAAATACAAAAGCGCAGCCCCCTTGTCCTTAAAATAACAAAAACAAACAATGCAATAGGAGAAAGGCTGAGGCGAGTTAGAGTGACTTGAAGAGGACGAAGAATTAGGAGCAGCAGATGAATGAGGGAACAAGAGGGGAGGATGGGGTCAGGGAAAGTGAGGACCTGCTGCTGGGGGCAGCCAGCGGTGAAGCGCCCCCCAGCCGTGCTGGAGGCTGCCCTGAGCGGGCTCCACACAGCCGTCCCGTAGGCAGCTGGGGACTTTTGTTCATTTTTACTCAAGAGCTTTTGGTTTGTTTTTAATTTGATTAATGTTTTCTTTGGAAACAACTGGGATACAACACCCCCCCCCCAAAAAAAAGGTGTGAAAAATCCCTGTTTGTTGCACAGGAAAGTTATTCTAAGCTGTGCTAGTTGTGAATTTTCCAGGTCATTAATTTCTTCATCAGATCTGTTCCTTTTATGCAGCTATTTGGAAAGAGGATTGTTGCAGAGAGGGGAAGTTTACCTACTAACTAAAAGGAGACTTACAGATTGTCTGTAGATGGGTTAATTTCTGGAGTGAACAAAATTCAAGATATTAGTGGGGACCACACGGAAGCCTAATCTGTGCAACTGATCCATAGTATTCAAAACCAGCCTACCAACAGTCCTCAAAAAGTTAAGCAGAATTACCACATAATCTATGAATTCTACTGGTCAAATGGCTGAATTTCAGCCTTTTCATTATTTTCTCTTTCTAAGAGTCCCCAAAGGTAACTCTGTGAATAGCAATGTTTCATCCTAATCTAACTGTTTTTATAAGCACCTTTCCCTAGATTTCAAATATACAGCACACAGACAGCTTTACCAGTGGCTCGGGAATTCCACATATCCCGACCCACAGAATTCATTAAACAAAAGAAACACTGACAGAAACCAGAAAGCTTACCTTTCTTTAGGTTTTCAGAAAAATGGCACCACATCCAGAGCACCCATAGTGGGTTGAATGGTGCCCCTCACAAAATATAAGTTCTTGTCCTAATTCCTAAACTGTAAATGTTACCTTCTTTGGAAAAAGGGTGTTTGCACGTGTTATTAAGGGTCTTGAGATGCGGTCATCATGGATTACTCAAATTGCTCCCAACCCAATGACAAGTGTCCTTAAAAGAAACACAGAGAAGTTCACACGCGGATGGAGGCGGAGCGTGGAAGGAGCGGCCACAAGCCGAGGCACGAAGGCAGTCACCAGAAGCTGGAAGAGGCGAGGAAGGGACTGTCCTTGAGCTTCTGGAGGGAGCACAGTCCCGCCAGTAATTAGGTTTCAGACTTCTGGTCTCCAGAACCATGGGAGAATGAATTTCTATTTTTTTTAAGCAGCCTAGTTTATGGTAATTTTTTGCAACAGCCACAGGAAACCAATATAACACCATGGGCTTCCAGTCTGTACTATGGAAATGAGGAGTCCAGGCAGAACCGGCTCGACTGGGCTCTTATCTAGAGATGAGTTTGCCTTTACAACTCTGGTGACCTTCACTCTGAAAGAAAATAGCTAGAATAACTAGGCTTTACCAATTTCCAAATAGTATTCATGACTCATGGAGTCAGTGCTATGGACTGAGTGTTTGTGTGCCCCCCAGATCCCTGTGTTCATGTCTAACCCCAAGGAGGTGGCATTTGGAAGTGGAGCCCCTGGAGGGGATCAGATCATGAGGGTGGAGCCCTTCTGAATGGGATTAGTGCCCTTGTAATAAGAGGTATGAGGGAGCTTGCCTCCCTTCTCTCTGCTCTCCACGCACGAGGATACAGGGAAAGGACAGCCATCTGCAGACCAGAAAGCAGGTTCTCGCCAGGCACCGTATCTATCGGCACCTTCGCTGCAGACTTACTAGCCTCCAGAAATGTGAGAAATAAATGCTCGTTGTTTAAAACACCCAGTCTATAGTATATTTATTATAGCAGCACGAGCAATGGCTATAATCGTAAAAACTGAATAGCCAGTTTTACTCTTTCTAATTTTTCCAAGTTGTGGATAATTCTCTTTAATACTGTCTTACTGGTCATTTGGTCTCTTCTGCTTCCTTACAACACTGACTCGCAGCAAGCTGTGATGTGTCATGGACTCAGAGCATCCTTTGGCCTTTAGTCTTACCATTGACCAGCATTATCGCTTAATATTAACAAGACATTAACTAAACCAAAAGAAAGAAACTAATTGGCATAAGTTCATCTCGTGTATGTGTATATGGGGCCACTAAAGTTTTGTAGATCTGCAGACCCTATATCAGGTGCCCCATCTGTGGTGGCTGGGAGCAGGGAATATTATCACACGGTATCAAATGTGGTACTTAAGCAACTGGGGCTGAGTATTTGGATCCTGCCTGGTACAGTATAAAGGTAAAAAGTTTGGATTCTACCCAAGTTCTAATAGTATCTCTGACATCCACCACACATTTTATGACCTCGGGCATATTAATTTCTCTTTATTCTCTAATCTATATAATGGTGATAATCACCCAAGTCTGCCTAATAGGGCTGGTGAGCTGGCATATAGGGCTGGTGTATGCTTAATACGTCTGAGCTATTATTAGGGCTCTAATCTGCCATTTATGCTATTTAATTTTTTCTGTATTTTCCTTAGGTTTTTTGTTTGTTTCTCTGTTTTTCTGCCTTCCTGTGGGTTACTGGGACAATTTTTAGATTCAATTTTGATTTTTTAATAATATTTTTAGTGTATCTCTTTATTAGTGTTTGCTCTAGGTAATACATTATCATAGTTAACCTATCAAAATCAGCTGGTTTTTTTACAAGTTTAAGCTGTTATTATTGAGCCCAATAAGCACATACCTTAGACTTACATGATTCAAATATTACATTTCTAAACATAAGCTCACATTTCTATTCCCAGTGATATATTTTTTTAAATCCCCTAAAATTACATCCAGCTACTGCATCTAGAGAGGATATCATGAGGCAACAGTAAAGGTGCTTCTCAGTCTTAGAGTTTGCAACCTTCTAACCACACCACCTCTAGCTCCATTACAGTCCTTTCTTGCCACTCTGTAACCTATGGAATAAGTGGTACCTTTAACTACCATCAACATCGCTGATACGGTATTTATTAAATGTTTATTATTAACATATATTAAAATATGTGGAAATATTGAAATATTTCACTATATTATTAAGTATACAAGTCTCTATTAAATGAATGAGGAAATTTAAAAACTAAGCTTCTGAGAATCGAATCAATTGTGGGATGAGCTCAGCTTACTATGAGCCTTGCTCCAAAAAACGAGGTCCTGCATTTTCCTGCCTTCTGTTAATATCACGTTAGCATAGCACCGGACCCTACCTATGGAAAAAGAGCGAGTCCACTAACGTGAGGTCTTTGTTATATATTGTTGTCACCCTAGTAATTACCCAACTTCAACTAGAGACCAATGTTGTGCTTTTTCATGTCTAGCTCCTTTTGATTATTAGAGTCATGGTTTTTAGTTTTCCTCATAGTTTTCCAAATATATATATCAAACTTTAATAATATTATGAATGTAGCTCTTTGGCTTGTTTTGGAGGATACCAGATAGATTCTCTTCCTTTTAACGACAGCGCTCGGAATCTCTTTTTTAATCCTATCGTTTTGCCCTCCTCTCCCACTGGTTATATTCTTGCCCTCTCCGACCTCCTAACTATCGCTTATATGCAGTTTTATTCTCACCCCCTCCTCCGAACTGACCCGAACAACGCTAGTAATTTAGGCCCTCGCCGTTTCATGACTGGAGTAACTTCCAAACTGTTTTCCCGGATCCAGCTTTCTTTCTCCCTTTCTTGTATTTCTCATCTGGGGTCAGGGTGATTTTCCTAACACACAAACTTTGTTATATTGTTTCTTTGCTCAAAACTCTATTACCTTCAGTGTATAACCCAAATGCCTAAGTCCTTTCAAATTCTAGCCCTAGAGGCTCACGTGATCCTCTTTGTTTCCATGGAATCGTCCCTGTTGCCGCTGCCCGTGCCTCTTTCCCACCCCGCTGCTCGGCGGCCCTCATCAGCAGCGGACCTTGCCATTTCCACACACAACACCTCATCGTCCCCTCAGTCGCTACTGCGGATGTTTGGTGATACTTGTAGCTGCAGATGCTGGTCCTGCTGAGGAGGGAAAAGCCTCCCCCCGAGCGCCATTTTTACGATTCTTTCATTAAATCACAAAGGGAGTAAAGGGAGTAGCCCATTCTGAGTAACAACTAAGGAGAGACAAGTTTCACCAGGCCCGTTTGGAGACCATTTGAGTGGAATCACTGTGTTTCTCTCCCAAACATCCCTTGCGCCCAAACTTCACAAGTGTTCTAAGGGATACCTAACCTAGCCTGAGTGTCCTTTCAGAGTCATTGCTTTCACATGAGGTGACACGTAAGGGACAGCGATGCCATATCTTCCAAGGCTGCATCTCTGTCCCCCTGGGCCAGATGACAGTTCTGGATTTCTTTTCATTTGTTTCTGATGGCTCATGAAGTGAGTACAAGTTTGTGGCTTTAGAGATTATGTGCCATGATAGTGAAAAGTATTGTTAGTTTGGTTTATTAAGTCTAATTATTAAACACTGTTATAGCAAAAAGGAGCTGTGAATGATGATGACTTTATGGACTATTAATAATTCGATCGCATTTCCAACAGTAATCGCTTCTCTGTGGAAATCTGGGAGAGGGTGGGGTGGGAATGTGTCCCTCCTTCTCACTTCTACCATCTTTCCCCTGACCCGTGAGTTCTTGTGAATTCAGATTTCCGGTGGGCTGTGGGGTTTTTATTGTTGTTGTTTTTATTGTGGTAAAATATACATAAAATTTACCATTTTAACCATTTTTAAGTGTACAATTCAGTATCATTAAATACATTCACAATGTTGGACAACCATCACCGTTGTCTGTTTCCAGAACTTTTTCATCATCCCAAACAGAAACTCTATACCCATTAAATAAAAATTGCCCATTCCCCTCTCCCCTGTCTCTGCCCCCCACCCTCCACTCTGATAACCTCTATTAATGTAATTGAATGTGTAATTTTAAAATTCTCCA
The DNA here is from genome assembly GCA_004026545.1 of Mormoops blainvillei. Classification (NCBI taxonomy): domain Eukaryota; kingdom Metazoa; phylum Chordata; class Mammalia; order Chiroptera; family Mormoopidae; genus Mormoops; species Mormoops blainvillei. Next base: position 34,366 of record PVJD01005697.1, on the reverse strand, counting down.
GAAAACACCTATCCAGGCCCACATAGTTTCACTGGAGATCCTACCAAACACTTAAAGAATTAAGGTAAACAATTAATTAAGCTTAATTAAGGCAGTTTGGGTTAAAATATTTACAAACTGCATATCTGATTTTTAAAAAGCAGTATCTAAAATATAAATAAATCTCAAAACTCAACAATAAAAAAGCAAATAATCTAATTTGAATGTGTACAAAACACATGAAGAGACATTTTACAGAAAAAGATAGATATATGATTTTTTACAAAGCACATAAAAAGATGTTTGATATCATCAGCTATTAGGGAAATGCAAATTAAAGCCACAGTGAGATTATCACTATACAGCTAACAGAATGGATAAAGTAAAAAAGAGTCACACCCCCAAAAGATGGTGAAGATGGAGAAAAACTGCATCATTCATATATTGCTGGTGGGAATATAAAATGATATAGCCACTCTGGAGAAACAAAACAGGCAACCACCAGAGAACCCAGCAGCTGTACAACTTGGGCATTTATTCTAGAGGAATAAAGACTTACGTTTATACAAAAACATCTACATGGATTTTCATTGGAACGTTATTCATAATAATGAAAAGCTGGAAAAAATCCAGGTGTTTTTTATTTCTTTATTTATTTCTGTTTCTATCATATTTTTCTTCTATTGAAACAGAGTTAACATCAGATGTCCTTTAATGGCAGAATGGTTAAACCAACTATGGTATATCCATACTTTGGAATACGGCTCAGCAACGAAAAGGCACGAACTACAGATACGTACAACAACCTGGATGAATTATGCCAAGTTAAAAAAGCTGGTCCCAAAAGGTTACGTGCTGTATGACTCCATTTATTTTTGAAATGACAAAATTATAGAAACGGAGAACAGATTAGTGGTGGCCGGGGGCTATGGAAGGGATGAGGGCAGAAGGGAAATCGATCTGGGATCATTGTGATGATGGAAATGTTCTGTATCTTGACTGTGTCAGTGTCAGCATCCTGGTTGAGATATTGTACTATAGTTTTGCAAGAAGTTGCCATTGGGAGAAATTTGATAAAGGGACATGGGGTTTCTAATACTTTTTTATAACTCTGCATGTGAATCTACATTTATCTCAAAAGTCAAAAATTTAATTAAAAAATAAAGCTGTGAAGCATAAAAATACTGAAATTATCTATAAAGTAAATGCTTAAAATAAAGCTACTGTTCCTAAAGCAGGCTAATTTCTTTTTTTTACAAAGACATAGAGACAAAGCAAATCAAATAGCATAAGAAAAGAAGCACTTGTGAGGTTCTGCTCCAATATGGTATAGACTCTCCTCTAGGACCAACACTTTGACAAAATATAAATATCAGTGCCTGAAGGCACTAGAGAGTAACCAAAACAAGCAGAACTGTAGAGTTAAAAGAAGGAAATAGCTCTGTCTGAGTTTCCTGTTTTTGTGACTTTTCCCCTGGGGGTAATCCTTAGTTGGCATCAGACAAGTTGGCTAAAATCCCTGCAGAAAACTGTGGTCTACTGGTTTGAAGAACCAGAGTTCGAAGTGATCACAGCAGCTGGAAACCAAGGGGAAATCTCAGCAGGGAAGAGAATCATAGAGGGGTAGCCTCAAAGTCTGCACATATATTCCGCCCAAATCTTTGCCGGGTTCCTAAACCACGCGTGTGCCAGACAGATCGAAGAAGTTCATCTATGGCGAAAAGAACTAAGCAGAGATTTCAGCTGCTGCCAACGGCAGGGGAATCTGAGTCTGAAGTTCGAAGCAGACCTAGTAAACTTCTTGTTGAAACAAACAATCGGGACTCTTTGAAAGAATAGAACAAAATCCAGAGTCTCTACAATTATTATGTAACCCTTCTTGAATAAAATCCAAAATCACTAGGCATAGGGAAACAAAAGAAAACACAACGCATAGGTCAGCAATGCAGACTGACCTCAAGATTCCCCAGATGCTGGAGTTAGCAACCAAAGATTATAAAACAGCTATTATAACTGTGCTCAATGACATAAATGATATCTCAAAATTAACAAATAAGAGATCATAGAGAAATCAAAAGTATAAAAAAATGAAAATTCTAGAGCTAAAAAATAAAGTAAATACAATATTTAATGTATGGGCTGAACAGCAGACTGGAGATAATGGGAAAATAAGTAAACATAAAGATAGATGATTAGAAATTATCCAGTCTTGAAGAACAGAGAGGAAAAATGATTGGGGAGAGGAAGGAAAAGATTAGAACAGGGACTTAGTCATCTATCAGACAATAGAGAAAATTTTAACCTTTGAGTAATTGGAGTACTAGAAGGAAAGTAGGGCAAGAACGAGGCATAAAAAATATTTGAAGGAATAACAGTGAAAAATTTCCCAAATTCATAGATTCAGGAAGCTCAGCAAACCCCACACAGGATAAATACAAAGATAACCACATCTGTGATATCCTTGGTAAATTTTCTGACAACCAAAGATGAAGAGAAATATTTAAAAGCAATTTTTAAAAATACATTATCTACAGAAGAGTACAGTACAAATCACCATTAACTTCTCTTCAAAAGTATCTGTTATCTAAGTATTCCAAAATCTGTGTTGTAGAGAAATTCAATTTTAGCATACCATCAGTCAAAAAAGACAGTAAGGACACATGCTTGCGAAACCAGGCCCTGAACAGAATCATCGGGGACTTTTTTCTTCAGTCCCATGCATCAAAATAGATCAAAGAAGCAGTTACTCCACAGTGGACTGACTAAAACCTAGCTACTTGAGAAAATAAAATTTTGCCTTCATTATATAAATAAGTATTTGTACCACGTTGTCATACCAACCCTTGAAAAGCCAGGGTAGAAAGGACTGGTAGCAGAGCCTACAAAAAGGATAGCTGATTAATTGGATTATCATCCTGACAGCCCCTTCTTCTAATCTCTAGTCAAACTATCTCCCTGGGGGTTTATTTTCTTTATGTTCTTTGGATAATAAAAGTGTTACTATTCAGGTGATATTGACCTGTTCCAGGACTAGAGTCAGATGACTTAAAAGAAAAAATTTATAACTCTCCTCAGGATCAAGATCAATGTAGAAAAAAAGAAAGGTATTCTTTTATATAGATATTCCTGAAATTGAAGTTTCATCAGGGACATTCAAACAAATGAACTTACAGCGGTGTTTTAAAGCTACCTTCACAATGGTTGGAAATAGAAAGCAAAAATCAAATAAAAAACATAAATCAGAAGTGGAATTGGACATGTTATATTGATTGTTATAAAATTTGACAATCTATAAGGATAAAAACATCTCAGGGAATCAAAGATAGAATCTCTTAGAATGGCTGTATTCTCAACAACTTTTACATTAAAGTTATAAAACCTGATTCAACAATGGCAGTAGACTGAACGCCTTACACTTTTGAATTCTCTAATCTTTATTTCCTTCTCTTCCCAATTCTAGACTGCCATTCACCACTGTCTCATGGTCAGAGAAAGTATGTTGCTGAACAGCATTTTTCTGACTTCAGTTTTCCTAGCACTGTTGTCTCATCTTTTGCCATAACTGTGTAACCCTTGTACTGTTAGTTCTTAATAGTTTTCTTTACACCGAAAAGAATGTTTCGTGCTTACATAGTCTTTATATTATATTCTTTACATTTAACTTTTTTTTACTCATATAAAACTTAAAACTATAGCTACAACTGGAAAAGCAGTATAATTAGCCATCAATAAAATGATAAATGGATAAAATATATAAACATGAAAAGACCTCACATAGTAAGAGCAGTCCTGAAAAAGAACGAAGTTGGAGGAATCATACTACCTAACGTCAAACTATATTACAAGGCCATTGGAATCAAAACAGCCAGGTACTGGCATAAAAACAGACACATAGATCAATGGAACAAAATAGAGATCCCAGAAATAAGCCCACACCTTTATAGTCAATCAATGTTCAATAGAAGAAGCAAGCACATACAATGGGCTAAAGATAGTTTATTCAATAAATAGTGTTGGGAAAATTGGACAGATACGTGCAGAAAATGAAACTAGACTACCTTCTTATACCACACTCAAGAATAAATTCAAAATGGATCAAAGACTTAAATGTTAGACCCAAAACCATAAAAATCCTAGAAGAAAACATAAACAGCAAAATCTCAGACATTTCCCGCAGATATTTTTTTTTTTTTTTGGCTGTATCTCCCCAGGCAAGGGAAACAAAGGAAAAAAAAACAATTGTGACTACATCAAACCAAAAAGATTTTGCCTAGCAAAGAAATCATTAACAAAATAAAAAGACAACCCACAGAATAGGAGAACATATTTGCCGATATATCTGATAAGGGGTTAATATCCAAAATCTGTAACGAACTTACAAAACTCAACACCAAAAAAAACAAAAAACAACCCAATTAAAAAATGGGCAAAGGAGCTGAATAAGCACTTCTCCAAAGAGGAAATACAGATGGCCAACAGACATATGAAAGATGCTCAGCTAATCATCAGAGAAATGCAAATTAAAACCACAATGAGATAACATCTCACACCTGTCAGAATGGCTATCATCGATAAATCAATAAACAGCAAGTGCTGGCAAGGATGTTAAAAAGGGGAACCCTTTTGCACTGTTCATGCAGTGCAGACTGGTGCAGCCACTGTGGAAAGCAGTGTGGAGATACCTCAAAAAATTAAAAATGGATCTGCCTTTTGATCCAGCAATCCCACTTTCGGGAATATATTTGAAGGAACCCAAAGTACTAATTCAAAAGAACATAAGGACCCCTCTGTTCACTGCAGCATTTACAGTCGCCAAGATGTGGAAACAACCCAAGCGTCCATCAGTAGATGAGTGGATAAAACAACTATGGGACATTTACACAATGGAATACTACTCAGCTGTAAAAAAGAAGAAAATTTTATGTTTTGCAAAGGTATGGATGGACCTGTAGAACATTATGCTAAGTGAAGTATGTCAATTGGAGAAAGACAAATACCATATGATTTCATTCATATGTGGAATCTAATGAACAAACTGAACTAACAAGCAAAACAGAGGTAGATTCATAGATGGAAAGCAGATGACAGCCAGTGGCCGTGAGAGGGGGAGGTTAGAGGGTGGAGGGGTGGAGCAAAAAGGAAAAAGGACTCATGGACATGGAGAACAGTGTGGTGACTGCTGGGGGGAGAGGGTATAAGGGAAATAAATGGTAACAGAAAAAATACAATAAAGATTAAATTTAAAAAACAGAATTATTAAATTTTAATTAGTGTTATTATCTTCCAAAATCTGAGACCTGCTCTTTCTTGGGAAAACAAAAAGTGTCTGACATTAATATCAGACTGAAACTTTCTTCTTGATATAATAAGATTTTTGAAGGATTTAAAGAGAACTGAGAGTTATGATGTGGCTAATGGCATAGTAGCCAGCACTAAAATAACTCTCCAACAGATAGCAGTTATAAACTCTGGGCAAAATGTAACCAAACAACTATTTGAAGACACTGGCGGTGGTGGTGGTGGGGGTTGTCCAAAAGCAAACAGAGACTAGAGAGGACTTCAAGCCTTAAAAGAAGGGAACCTCAGGCACTGGATAAGACCCACATTTAAACAGATATCCCTACGTCTGTGCAGCATGGAGCAACAAGATCTCAAGCAGGAGCCTGCAGTCTTACCGGCTTGAGGTTCCAGAGATAAAAAGCCAACAAAAGAACAAAGATTGGATATTAAAAAATGTTTGATTTACCAAACATAAGGATGCAAAGGAGAAATAGAGGAACAAAAAACATTTGGGATAGATAGGAAGCAAAAAGCAAAACAGTAGAATTGAATTCAACATACCAATAATTACACCAAATATAAATGAACCTAACACACCAATTAAAAGGCTGGGATTGTCAGGCTAAATAAAAATAGGAAGACAACTATGTGCTATCTAAAAGAGATCCACTTTAGAAGTGGCCATACTAATATGAGACAAATTAGACTTCAAAACAGGATAAGTTACCAGAAATAAAGAGGAATAGTTTATAATGATACAGGGAGTCCTTTACCAGGAAAATATATCAATCCTAAATGTATATAAACCTAATGGCAGAACTTCAAAAAACATTAAGAAAACTCTGACAAAACTAAAGGGAGAGACAGAAATTTCTCCTTATAAATAGAAATGTATAACCATAGTTAGAGGTTTTAACTCTCCACCTCAAAAATTGATAAAATTAGACCCCCCCAAAGAAAAACACTTAAAGCAAAAACCAGGGTATAAAGGATTTGAAAAATACCAGAAAACAGCTTTACTTAATTGACACTTATTAAATATTTCATCCAGTAATCGTAGAGTAGCAGAACATACTTTCTTTTCAAGAGCAAATAGAACATGTATCAAGGTACACTTTATTCTAGGTCATGAATAAGCCTTAATAAATTTCAAAAGAAATTGCAATTATAGTATGTTTCCTGACCACATGGGAATTAAATTAGAACTCAGTAACATTAAGGTATTTAGAAAACCCTTAGATATTTGGAAATTAAACAGCACACATCTCAATAAGCCATGAGTCAAAGAAAAAAAAATCACAAGGGAAAAATATTTTCAACTAAATGATGATGAAAGTACAATATTAGAACAGGCAAAATGAAACGATGAAAAGAGAAACCAGAACAGTGATTGCCTGTGGGATGTGGGGATTAACTGAAAAATGGCACGAGGGGTGACATGTTCTTCAATTAGCAGATGTGACTTCATCGGGCTGTTTTTGAGAAACAGATAATATGAAGCCAGAGGCAGTAGTGCTGTTACATCTTACGACTCCCGATATTTTATCTTTAGCCAAGAATTCCCCTCTGAACTTCAAATTTATATATTAAACCAGTTACTTAATGGCATTTTGAATATATCAACAATGAATCTCTTGATTCCCTCTTCAAAATCCATTCATCTCCAAATCTTTCCATGTCAGTAAATATGATTATTATTGACCCAGTTTCTCAAGCCAAAAACTGAAGTGCTACTTTTGATTCCTCTCTGTCCCTTATTTCTCACCTCCAGTCAGTCCCCACATACTGCTAATTCTACTTCCACAAGTAAAAATGCAAATCTATCCACTCCTCTCCATCTACACTGCATTGTGCTAGTCTAAAGCACCATCAACTCTCTGGACACTCCAGTGACTTCCTAAATTATACTGAAAAAGGTGAAAGGGATTAAGAAGTACATACTGCCAGTTGTAAGAACAGTCATGTTTATGTAATACGGTCAATAATGTTGTAACAGCTGTATGTACAGGGTCAGCTATGTATGGTATTACACTTACTGAGGTGATCACTTTGTAAATTATATAAATATCTAGTCACTGTGTTGTACTCCTGAAACTAATATAAATTGTATGTCAACTGCAATTGGAAAATAAATTATTTTTTAAAAAGGCAGATAATTTCACAGGCAGAGTGAGAGTAAAGGACGCCCAGGAGCAGTGCAGTTGTCTGCACGCTCTCTCCCTGCAAGCCAGGCTGCTCCAGAATTTAATCTGCGAAGGCTCTCTGGTCTTTGCAGTGGGCTGCTGGGCTGCATAGACTTTATAGCCCAGCAACAAATGTCTCACTCTGACCCTCTACTCCTTTTGCTTAGTTAGCCTAGGTTAACTCTCCTCAGGAAGTAGGCCAGAAATAGCAGCCAAGGAGAAATAACATATACTCTTTGTTTTAAGTGGTTTATTTGCATTCTGAGAACTTCCTTCTTAGGAAATACTGGTGTGTCAAAGAGCTTTTGCCTCACAAAGGAATGTGCTCTGAGGGGGCATTTTCTTTCTCACTTTCCAAACGCTCAGGAACCTCATTTCCTTTAACCTGCCCCTTTTTTTATTTTGTTTTGTTTTGTTTTCCTTTGACTCAAACCGTCCTTACGCAGTGCCCTGACTGACCCACTTCTCTCTCCCTTGCTTAATCGTTAAGCGCTCAGGAAAACGAGGCTTGGGTCAGCATCCAGTAGTCTTAGAAACAAGGTCCTGGGTCTATTGACTACAGAGACAATTTTCCACCAAAGTAAAGATATCTTGGTTTCCGTTGTGTTTTAGCTCCAGACCCAGGAAAGCAGAATGATCCCACAGAACAAATAAATCCTTGTGAAGTTAGAACAACTCCATGGCTGACATCAGGACCAGAGGCGATGATCAATTACCCCCTACCCTAGCACCAACCAATCAGTACAGGCCACAGCCCTAACTCTTTTAGTCAGCATGATTAATGATTTTTTTCCCCTATCTGATCCAACCCCTGGAAGCCATTGGGGAGCCAGGTATTTGAGTGTTAGCTCACCCATGACTCTTGGCATGGTGCCATCTCCTTGAAGTCCTTACTTTCTTGGCTGCAAACTCCTGTTCATGTCTTATTGGGCTTTGATGTGCACAGGCAAATGGACCCCTTCAGCCCAGTAACAAGTTCATTAGTGTGGACAAAAAGGGGTTTTTTGGAAAGTGACCTCACAGCGTGATCTGATGAGGAATTCCTAACTGGGGAGGCCATAGTGGGTAGTCATGCCCTAGGCATATAACATTTTAGCAAAAGGTTTATCTTTGCCTTAAGCAAGCCCTGTCTGTTGTTTCTGTGCATCTAGGTCAACATACCTTTGAATAAGCTGTATCTACCCTCAGTGGAACCATCATCTTTTTTTTTTTTAAACACATATTCTCTCTCTCTCTCTCTCTGTTTATTTATTTTTAGAGAAGGGAAGGAAGGAAGAAAGAGAAGAAGAAAAACATCAATGTGCGTTTGCCTCTCACACCACCCCTCACTGGGGACCTGGTTCACAACCCAGGAATGTGCCCTAGACTAGGAATCGAACCAGTGACCCTTGAATTTGCAGGCCAGCACTCAATTCGCTGAGCCACACCAGCCAGGTCTGGAGCACATCATCTTGATAACCACCTTGTCATCCAACTCTCACCTTGTTTTCTCCTGCCTCCATATAATCTTTACATTCTCTCCTTAATTTCAAGTGCATAAAAGGAACTGCAAAACTGTTATTCTCCAGGGCATTTGAGATTTTGCTCCCCAGCATATGTAGTCAGTTTGGCTCAAATAAACTTACAAAAATTCTCTACAGGTTTGGTCATTCCTTGTGGTGACATTTAGCGTTTCTTTTCAGAGCCCTCATCAAGAAGACTATTTCATCCCCTAGACTGACCTCGCCCCACCCATTAAGATCCTTGAGAACAGAGACTTAGTATTCCTGATGTCTTGCACAGGAATGGCAAGGGAGTTTCTTTTTTTCTTTTTCTTTTCTTTCTTTCCTTCTTTTTTCTTTTTAAACAATAATGTATTTAATGTTGTTTGATGTAATGAAAGCCATGGAGTAGAGCTCTAATGCTGTTAAAGACAAAGCCTTTTTTTTTTTTTTTTAATCCTTACCCGAGGACATGCTTACTGATTTTAGAGAGAGGAGAAGGGGTGGGGACAGAGTGGGGAAACATCAGTGTGAGAAAGAAACATCAATTGGTTGTTTCTTGTAGGCTCCCCAGACCCACAACCTAAGCACGTGCCCTGACTGGGAACTAACCTGTGACCTTTCGGTTTACAGGACAGCGCTCCAGCTGAGCCTGAGCCACACCAGCCAAGGCAAGAGTTTCACTTTTTGAGTATAACTCTGACGAATTGGTAGTGGTTGCCTGGAGCACTGAGAATTCTGATGACCCTGGGGTTATAGAGGAGAATCCCAGTCACCCAACTCTAGCTTTCTAGAAATTAATGGTCACAACAGTGCATTCTTCTGTGAGTCTCCAACCTGGCTGAGAGATGTCTAGGTTTCTTGTGTACCAAAAACGACCCTGTAGACCTCCACCTTTTCTATGAGAATTCATATGACCCTCCCATCCCTACAGAAATGACTCAGTGCAGCTTTCAGCCAAGGCCTGGCCCCCATCACCACTACCTGGCCAACCCGAGGCCCCAGATGACACCCGTCAGCTTTCCACACCACAGCTACAATAAAGGAGATGGTGTGTGAATTCTCCTAGCTCTGATGGCAGTTCACCCGTCTCTAACTTTGATGCAAAAGCCTCAGCTCTTTCAGCCCTGCTGGTACTGCCCTATCCACACTTCAATGCTTCTCCGGGGGCTGAACACTGCTGTAAAGGTCACGATGGTGAAGACTGGTGTCTTTCTAAATTTATGATGTCTAATTTAGGCTGGATTCTCAATGCCACTAATTAATGCTTTACAGGGTTCCAGGTCAGCTCCTTTACTAAATCCTGTGGAGACTTAGCAAAAGCATTCACTCTCCCTCTGCTCTTACCTTCTTTTTTGCCAAGCATTCCACCTCCTACTTCAGTCAGGAATGAAGATGTGATTTCTTGCCTAGTTTCCACCTAAAAAAACACCTCTGCAGTTTCATCTCTTCTTAACTTACCTCTTTATCTTCCGTTGTTCGAGATAATGTTTCTCCATCTATGGTTTAGATCAGTGTCCTCTGAGTGTGGTTTCTGGCCCGCAGTTTTAGCTGGGGCCTTGGAACTTGTTAAAAATGCAAATTCTCTCTCATAGGTTTCCACCTCTGACCTGCTGAATCTTTCACTTTAGGGGTGGGCCCAGCAGGCAGTTGTAACAAGTCTTCTAGGCTGTTCTGAGGCAAATAAAGTTTGAGAATCTCTGGTGCAGACCTTCTCCTCTGAGGATTTTCTTGTTCTTTCATCTATCTTTATTCCCCTTCCTTTTCACATAATGTTTTCTCTTCTGGAAATCTATCCAAAAAAAAAAAAAAAGAATCTAAAATAAAGACATGGTTTCATATACAAAGATGTTCATTACAGTACTATTTATATATATATAACAGTACTATTATATATATATAATATTTATATATATATTTATATATATTACAGTACTATTTATATATATATATATATATATATATATATATATATATATATAACTGGGAAAAATCAGAAGCCAACCCTATGTCCATGCTGGTGAGAAATTACTCAGACAGGACAATGTCATATAAGCAGTAATTTTAAATGATGTTCAAGTTTTTAATTATACAGGGAAATTATGCCATAATATTAAATTATTAAAAATTTAAAGGAGATATGAACATATACACAAAGGCTAGTTGAAAAGGTTTTATTTAAAGTTGGGTTTTTTAAAAAAAGATTTTATTTATTTTCAGAGAGACAGGAAGGGAGGGAAATAGAGAGGGAAAGAAGCATCAATGTGAGAGAGAAATATCAATCAGTTGCCTCTTGCACACCCCCACCCAGGGACCGAACCCAAAACTCAGGCATGTGCCCCAACCCAGAATCAAACCTGGGGGCCCTTCACTTTGCAGAAGGATGCCCAAACCAACTGAGCCACACAGGTCAGGGCTGCAGGTTGGTTTTGATACCAGTAATGAGCTACCATATTTTGCTGTGTATATTGCTCACTTTTTTGCCCAAATTTTTGAGGGAAAAATAAGGATGCTCATTATACATGGGTAGCACTAACTCCGTATCTATATAAATGCTTTTAATTCTTTTATGTATGTTTATGTATTAAAAGTATAACTCTAGAAATAACCATATCCGTGTGCAAAATAATACCCTGGAATATGTTCATTGGTTTTGTTTCTAGATATAAAAGAACAAAGAATTGAATTAGAAAATTAAAACAAAAACTTTTTTTCCTTAAAGTTTGGGCCAAACCCATGGGTGCGCATTATACATGGCAAAATATGGTGGGTTCCCTTCTCAAACGCCACCCAACTCACAGTAACAGGGGTTCCCTTTGTCTTTGATTTTGTTTGTTTTTAAAAGAGGAAACCACAAGATCAAAGAGATTAGGAGAGGAAACAAATGCAAAAAGTTTAGAAGCTGAAAAAGGGAGTGGAACGGTTAACCAAATGGAGAAAATGGGTTCCTTAGCTATCTATCAATGAAGAAAACAAAGAAACAGATCCATTTACAGGTATGTATGGGGGAGGAAGAAACTTCACTGTCAAGATTCTTTCAGCTGGTCTAATAATCAGATACACACAAGCCAGATTAGCAAGGGCAAATGACCAAATATAACTACATGCATATATAGGGGAGCCCTGCATACGTGAGAGTCAGAGAGTCCACATGCACACAAGGTTCTGAGACAGAGAGGATGAGTTATATATGACATTCTTAGCTAGGGATGAGGTAAAAGCCCTTGGAGCCCCAGAAGGAATTGCCGGGAGGGCACAGGTTCAGTCACTGGTAGCCTGCCCTGCCATATAGTTAGGTTATCTCTAATAATCTCTGAAGAAAAGGCCCCTAATTAAAATTCTTCCAGGTAGTTAAAGGGGGAAGGGGGTGCAGAAGTTTGTCTTGAGCTCACAGGGTCTTGACTGTCTTTAGTTCGAAACAATCCACATACAACAAAGGCACATCCTGGGGAGATAGGTGCTGAAGCCCTGCACAGAGCAGAATTCCCAAAAGATTGGGGAATGGATAACATTCCATTCCTTTCAGAACAGAGTACAGGTGAGCTACAAATAGGAAGAGGGATTGAAACTCACTGTTAGGAGCAGTTGGAGCCCTAGCCCCTCCCTCCCGGGAGCCACTGAGGGGCTGCCCCTCCCCCGAGACTGGAGGGTTTTGGTCTGCTGTGTGTAACACAAAGGGCCACTGAAGCGAGGAAGTCCACACCTGACAACAGGTGATTAATGAAAGTTCAGTTGGGGGAATATCTAAGATCAAGGCCTCCAGCTTCCACCCTTATTTCACTCCCAGAGCTCTAGACACCAGGCATGAACTTTCCATGCAGCAAAAAAAGAAAGTGTCTTCTGGGTACTTGTCTAAAAAGTCCAAGAGAGAAGGTCTGGCCAGGGATTCCCGCGCTAAATCACCTCTACCAGTGCTTTTCAAGCTGTGGGGACAATGTATTCCTGTGCCATGAAATCAATTTAGTAGGTTGTGTTCATAAAACAGAAAATATAAGACTATATGCCATATAATAAAGTATTGCTGAAGTTTAGTGAAATTTTTATTTAAGACACACACATTCACATACAAAAGGTTACTATGTAAAACTCATTTAATGTTTACTTGGCCAGAACATTTTGAGACCCTGCTGTATGGTGAGATCATAGTCGACAAACTACACTTGTGTTCTCAGCTTCCCATCAGCTTTTCTTCCTCACTGTAAAAGGTGACATTGGAGGAAAGCAAGTAATAGGAAAGACAGAGATAGAAAACCAACAAAAAGAGGGTGAGAGTGAGACAGAGAGAGAGAGAGAGAGAGAGAAAGCAACTTGGTAAAAACAGAGACTCTGCAGGGAAAAATAAACATTAAAAAAATGACATTAATATCCTCAGAGAGATGAGAAGATATTAAACAAGAACAGAGTGCTATAAAGAAGAAATGAATACTCAGATAACAACAAAAGGAAAGCTTTTCAAAATAAACAATAAATTACAGAAATGAAAACCTCAATTACATGTGTTGCAATATAGATTTGAGAAAACTATTTACTACTTTTGTATTTCTTTCTATCACCAACTCCGAGCAACTCAAATAATAATGAAAGATTTGCTAAATGACTGACTCACTGAACTAATGACTGTAACACAGAGAGGTTAAGTAATTTGCCCAAGGTCACGTAGAAAATTTGCTGAGCTGGTATTATAAACCAGGTCGTCAGGTTACCATACCAGGATAGTATATAAACATCTAAATATTTAAGTATATTTTATTTTATAGAAGGACATATTTTGTTTGCCTTTTGACACGTGGTAAGAAAAAAGGGTTGCCTGGTCTGACATATGAACACTGGTGTTTTTATCTGAATTCATTGTCATATTAGTCAAGTTGATAGTGTCAACTTCTCTATGTCTATTACTTTTGTGGAATTACTGGATGTTCGAAGGATATTATCAATGACCCCGATGAGGAGAGAGCTATTGTGTAGTGAGAAAAGATCAACCTCCAGAAACAGTTAAACCATTTTAACACTTTATTACATAGTCTGTATTAAAATCAAGTGTTAAATTGCCTACCCTGGAATCTACAGAAAAGCAGTTTGGACCTTGGGCTTTCCCTGTAGTCTTCAGTTAAAGTGTTCTGGTACTTTCCAGCTGGTTCTAACATTGGACCTATTCTGTTTTGCCACACAAGATGTTTACAAACAGCTAAACATAATCTCCACAGACTGTTATTAACTCTAAACATATAAAACTCCTCCTATATAACCTCCAACTTGTGACAACTAACAACATAATTCTCAGAACTCCCAAAGTTTACTAGAATAAAAAATTAGACAAAAATGCTTCCATATCGTGTATAGCCCATCACCAAATATCTCTGCCAATCTCCATTCCCGCCCTCCACCCCCCAGGGGAGCATGTTTTTTTCTTCCAATTCATTGATATAAAATGTCAGGAGATCTTTCTGGCTCAAGTTTTTCCTCTCCATTACCAAATAAAGCAACTTGTCTTTTCTAGCTCAGGGTAATAATAATAATTAGGTCATAGGGCATTTCACTGTGGAAATAAAACTTCAAATGAGCATCTTTGAAGCACATCCTCAGTATCTTTGGGAGTTGACTTTGTGGAAAACATAGGCTTAAAAGGCAAAGGCCTGATCCTCAGCAGTACGGTTTATACCTGGTGACGGAACCGTCACGGGCGCTGGTGCACACAGGGATCCTCGTTGGGAGTGACTGCGCACCAACAGAGGGAGGAACAAAGGCTGTCTGAGAAACTTTGTGCCCTTCAATCAGCTCAGCAAGTTTCCAGCTATTGGCAGGGAACAGTTTTGATGTGTCCACTTGTAGGGTATGCTTCTGCTGGTCTTCCTCGAGTACTTCCACATGCATGGGGACATCTGCTGGGGGAGGCTGGAATAAAGGGAGTGAAACCAGGGATTAAACAAAGAAAAAGAAACAGCGTTCAAACACATCGGAGACAACCGAACTTGACTGGTGGTAGAGTCAATTAGTTATTACTGTAGTTTCTTGGAAACCCCCAAACCGAGTTTCTCTGCAGGGGAGAATAGTGTTCTCTCACTCGACTTCCAGTAACATCTGTCACACAGAAGTTACTTGAGACTGTATGCTATGCTCTCTTTGCTATGACAGTTGCGTGCACCTTTAATGCTTTTCTGACAATGGTTATCATTTGAAACAGAATCATGCATGTAGGCAGTTTTCCATCCTGATGGACTGATGGAGTTGCAAATGTTTGTGAAGTCCATTTCATATATAACAATAGCTACTTACTATATGCTGGGCTCTCACCATTCTAAGCACTTTACCTTGTTAGATGGGATACATACTATACTGTTGAGGAAACTGAAATGCAGTGGGATTAAGTAACTTGTCACATAGTTTGAAATGGGCTAGAATTTGAGCCAAGGCAGTCTGATTTGAGAGACCGCTGACTTTAGCTTTAAGAGATTAAAGATACAGACTTAGAATCTTTAAAAAAAGATTCAGAGGTCTTGAGAAATCTGAAAATGAACACTGTTCAAGAAGTATTTTATCAACTTAATTATTTAGAGAGGGAGAAGCTCTTGAAGAATACAGGTGCTTAATAAATTAGAAGCATAAGCAGGACAAACACTAAATTATTTAGGGATTAGCAGTAACATTTATGATTTGGTAGTCATTTTAACAGCTGCTAAATCACTATAAGCAGTTGAACTAAATACAGATTTTAGATATCTATGTTTCTGTCCATATGTAAAAATATAGATATATAAAACAGTATTATCTGAAGAGGTGCACATATCTTCATCATTTCAACACCAAAGGTGTGCAGCTGGTTCTTGTTCACTGGTAAGGCTGGCTACGTAGAGGAGGCCCTTCCTTTCAAAGATGTTCACACTTAGGAGGTGGTGGAAAGGGCTGTTTTACCTACGGGAGAGGAGTTACAAGAATGACTACCGTGTGTTGAATGCTGGCCCTTGCCAGGTACTTTGAAGTTTTGCACTCAACTGTAATACTCACAAATCTCCTGTGAAGTCAGGATCCTTGTGTTACCATAGGTAGTGAGCTAATTATTAATAACTAATGGGAGCAAATGGAATTAAATGTTGAGCTTAATAAGCTGGGGAGCATAAGCCTGTTTGCTTCACCAGGAAGCTACAGCTTCACACCCCAGAGGACCACAGCATTGCTCTGCCAAGGGGATTAACACTCCTCCCTTTCCCCCTCCAGTACCTGATTGCAGGGGGAAGGGGGGAGTGCAGAAGTTGGTGTCTGACCATAGAGGCCTGCCTGTCAGTCTAACTAGGGGATGGACCTATCAAAAAACCTGCAAAAGCTTGGGAAGTTAGTTGATTATTTTGAAAACCCATGGTCTGTCCCAAACCCAAGCCAATATAATCCCAGGGGAACAAATAAACTCTCTCTTTCTCTCTCATCCACTGGGTAACACACTCACCCCATTGTTTGCACACTCTGTCACCTGGCAGCACGGGAACATTACCATGTAAGTCTAGCAGCTACCAGGCTCACCACAGACGGTGTGGGTTCTGAAGGACTGAACTATAATATGAAGCAGGAACTCTGGACCTTAGCTTTTGTTTTGACCTTGCTGAGGACACAATTGACTTTTTCCAACCATGGCAAGACAGACAGATAATAGTACATTGGAAACCAAGGGGGCAGCTCCTACTTCCTCCCAAATAAATCACCTTGCCACACCACATCTCCCATGTGTGGGTCCTGAAGTGCTTTCCTTGTGATTCTGTGAAAGAGCCCGATTTCTGCTAACAACATTTGTACCCACTTTATAGACGGGGAATGTGTGTCTAACATGATACAGCTCCTAAGTGATGGATTAAAATTTGGGGATATCTCAATGCCAAAGGCAAAATTGTCAGTTCATATCTTATAGAACAAGAGCTCCGAGGACTTTTTTAGTGGCAGTGGTATCTATTTGTGCTAAGGGTTGTTGGTTACCCATTGAAAAGGCTTGGCTGGAATTAGGGGTGCAGACAGCAAACTGGGCACATCATGAATAACTGGTGTGATTCCTTCAGAGCCTAGTGAAATACAGAAAGAACCCACTGGGCGGAGGAGATAGAAAGTGCTCTCTAGTAGATTTATCTAAAGATATTAGATTATATTATTTACATAAGTACATTTTCAACTAACTAAAAGAAGGTACAGGTAATTTACCTTCATTTTTGAAGTATTAAACAGAAGAAAATACAAAGCGCCTGCTATCCTACCACCCAGAGATAAAGCTAATATTTTACTGCATTTTTTCCAGGCTTTGTTTTCAACACACACAGTGTTTTTGTTTGCCTTTTTAACTATAGTTTTTAATGTAATAATATCAGATTGGAATCTTTGGGATCTATTAAAAATTTGCAGAATTTTATTTAATTTACCAAGCCATCATAGCATTTAATGTTTAGGAAAATACAAACTTGTACAACCAGGTCCCTGATATACAACCCTTTTAAAATAGCCAATGCCTGGAGGCTATAGGTATATTTATTTGGGGGGGAAGTTGACGACATGATAAAATTTTAAGAACTTTAAAAATTGATCCACTACTAACACAGTGTCTTAAAGCAATATTAAAAACAAAACAAAAAAAAAGGCCTGTGAGAGTGATTTAAACAAAAAAAAATTAACAGAAAGACTGAAACAAGTATGTAAGTGTTTACCTGGGCAAGAGTTTTACCATTTGTATCTCAGTCCTGGCAATATGAATTTGGGCTGTAAGATCTAATAAAATACTAATAGCAACAATGAAAAAGGGTATAGTTTATTGAGCCCATGGCAGGAGCCAGGTCTAAACTGAGTAGTTTACATATATATCTTTTTATCTTTTAAAGATATTTATCTCATTCACTTTATTTTTAGGGCCTACTATCTGATTTTTTTTTAAATTTAATTTTTATTGTACTTTTTTCTGTTACCATTTAGTCGCCCTATACCCCCCGCCCCCCAGCAATCACCACACTATGGTCCATGTCCATGAGTCCTTTCCCTTTTTGCTCACCCCCTAACCTCTCCCCCTGCCCCTCCACTCTTATTTTTGGAGTGATCTTGGTAATCTCAGACTAACATGAGGCAAATAAAACAATTTTAATTACTTATATTGTAACCCAGAAAAAAAATGAGACCCAAAGTTGGCCAGAGGATTGAGATTTATGTACCATTCCGAGCTAAGGACCTGGATAGGATCTGGTGCTTCAAAGGGGGAAGCAGTTCAGGGGAAGTTGAGAAGAGGAAGGTGTGGTACACAAAGGTTGCCGCTAAGTCCCTCAGGTGAAAAAATCATCTGGGAGCCACTCTCTCCTTGGTACAGCCCCCTTTCTAATGTAAATTTCCTTTTAAAATGTAGATTTCTCCTACACAATGGTCATTTCTATTCTGTTTTCAGAGCTTCTTCTGCATCTTCAGTTTAATAATTAGCTCCAAGTAATCCTTGTACCAAAGAAGCATCTTTTGGGGTGGCACATTCTTCTGTCCTTCAACAAGGAGAATAATTATCTGCAGGATGGCCTTTTAAAAAATCAGGCATCTTTGTTTGGTTTTAGTCCTCTCAGTCCTGTTTACTTTGGTAAGTGAGCCAGAAGCTTCGGTGGGGGTCCGATAACCAGCCGGGCCAAGGGCGGCGTCTCCTTACCCTCAACCAGCTCGCCTTCTGCAAATTCACAGATTTGCCTATTGTTAAAGGTGGAACCCTGGAAGGGTTGAAATGAGGGGATTTCTTTGCCTTTCCTTGCCTGTTAGTGGTAATGTTTGATTTTTAAATGCTGAAATCAGCAAACTCAGGAATGAGGATTTCAACAAGTGACAGTGTTAATAACGCTTGCTTTATGTTTTTGTGTTCTTAATCATTTGTTTTTAAACTGCACTTGTTACCTGAAAGGGGACCTGGCCCTGAGCCAGCCTGCCTGGGCTGGTTGGTAGTGTGCGGGTTCTTGACTTTGGGCAGGAAAGATTTCACAGCAGGGGTCCAAGTGATTTTTAGAGGACTTTTATAAAAGCTGGGGACGGTGAAACAAGGAAGGGCTTAGGGACAGAAGAAGCAACAGGAGAGCATAGGTGGGGCTGCTTTGGCTCTCTGGAAAGTCAGAGAACAGGGGCTTCAGGGACAGGGTCGGGGGTTAGCCCAGGAGACGCTGCTGAGGCAGGAGACAGGAAGGAGGAAACTTCAGGGGTGCCCAGGGCTAAGGACATCGATACAGGAATCATGAATGCACCTGTGCAGAAGATGCTACGTGACCCCTGCTTCGCTATAATATCATTATAATAAATTAGCATTGCGGAACCCCCTTTCCCTGTGGCCAATCAAGGAAAATCATGGGAGACCACATGCGCAGTAGCTTTAAAGTAATAGAAGTACTTGAACATGAGCAATAAAAACTAGCCAGGAAATATCCGCCCTATAAGAGTGGAAGCCCTCTAGCCCCTGAGGTCTATCTCTGCGCGGAGTTGACCTGCTCCCATGTTCTGTGTGTGGAGTGTATTATTCCTTAATAAATCTGCTCTCTCTCTTTCTGCTATAAAGTCTCCGTGTGTTTGGTTCAATACTTTGTCCGCGAGCACCAAGAACCTGGTTACCTGTGCCCTCCTGTGACACTGCCAACTGCCCGTTGCTCTCTGGTTGCAAGCCTTGTGGGGTCCCTTAGAGTTTAGGAGATGCCTGCTTGTGGGGGAAGCAGAGGGGGAAGGGAAGGGTGTGGGGGTGCTCCGGGGAGGGAGAGGGCACACTGGGACCTTTGTTTTGAGGGCTTTTAACGGCTGAGGACTTAGGGGAGGCCTTGGGAAGGTTCTCAATAGAACATTCAACAGCTTTATACTGATGCACCAAAATGAGATTTATTCCCTTAACTTCATCTGTCTTTGGGTGTGGTCGGCAAATGGTACTAATTGGATTTCTGCTATCTATCTCCCTGAGAAGGGCGATTTAAGCTATTTCCCCTCTGGTTGAGGAGATGTCCTTGGTTTAGGGAGGGCAAGGTTCATCAGATGGCTGCTCACGGCTTGTTTAACTGGCTGTTTCCCCGTCTGTTTCCCCATTACACTAGTCCTGGCTGACTAGCCCGTCTCAGAATTAATGTTGTTACTTTTTTAAAATCTTGAGGTAACATCTATGCTAGGGAGCTGCAGAACAAATATATCTTTTAGAAATGCCTAGACTTTATTTAGTAAATAAGTTGTTAACAAAATTTGAGATACCCATCTCATATAACAGAGCAATTGGCAAGGGGATTTTTTTTTTCTGAGAAATTCTCCTTTAAGATATGCATAAAATTAAAGAGGAAAATTTTTGTATTATTATAAATTGTATGCTCTTCTCCTGTTTATCTACCTTTGTCAGTTTAATTCCCCAACCCAGGGATCCTAAGAGGATCGAGGAAAACTTTTCCAGCAGCTATAATTTTTTTGTGTGTTGCTATGACCGGAATCAGTCTTGCAGTGACAGAATGGTGAATGGGGCCACAATGATCTGAATTAAGGGCTGAACTTAAGTTCTGCATTCCAATTTGGACAGCACTCTAGATGTTTCTAATACCTGTGTTCACCACAGGGGCAGACCCCATAAAGGAAGAGCATTGTTACATTTGATATTTATCTTGTCTGTGTTTGAGAAACAGGTTAGGTCTATATAAATATGATCGACTGAGAGGAGAAGAGAAGGGTGTTTTCTTTCAAGAAGCTTGGCTAAGGAAAGTAGCCCACAATAGAGCACTCAAAAATACAAATGTTCCCACTAGCATGGAAACTGTCTTTTACTGAGAACCAAACCGCAGTCATATCCCAAGCGAAATGAACTGCCTCTCTTTAAGGACAACAAAAAGCTCTCAAGATAATGACTGTACAAGTATCATTAATTCGTGAATCCAGTAAACAGACACAATAGTCTGATTCAGGTTGAAAGTGACGCCCCTTAGGGACACTCAGGAGCCATTCATCCTGAAAGCCTGCCTAGTTGAAGAAATTTCTTCAACAAGACAAAGACATGGGAAACAAAATGGCAAACAAAATAAAACTGAAGACAATTCAAGATCTGAGGAGTCTAATTCAACCTTAAAATAATGTCGATAAAGCACTGAGTACATAGTAAGCTGTAGTTAAATTGTAGTTATATTTATTGCTATAGTTTATATTTATTACAGAGAATGGGAGAGAGCTACAATAAATGGGGGTGGGGGGATAACGGGAGAGAAAAAAGGCAGGAAAAGTTGGAAAACCATAGAAAACAAATGGGAGGTATTGCCGGTGGAAGTGGGGCTTTTTCAGGAGATGGTGAGAAAAGCATTTCACGGACAAAAGCATTTCACAAGCCCATGCACGAGAGATTGTGGTGTTGACGGGGGACTCCGATGTTGGAAAATTTTAGTTTCAGGTAATAGCTAATAAGCTTAGTAATCAATGTATGTAAAAAGCTGTTGTTTCAGGAACTGAAGGTATGACCCACCCTGACTCCAAGGGACCATAAGCAGTTCTATCCTTGTGCCTCAGGAGGACTGCAAGCACTCAAGATGGTACCTGAGCCATTGCACTCAAGGGTGAGATGCCCACGGCCCAGAACACAGATAAAGACCACTGCCCAGGGCACAGATGAAAGAATGCTACAGCTTTTCATCTGATTAATTATTCCCTGAATTCCAAAGCCCTTACCTATACTTTTCTTCTCCTTATGAAAAGTGTCGGTTTAAAATGGAATTGAAGATGGTCTGTTAGGGAACAAACCCGTCGTCTTCTCAGATCGCCGACCATCTGAATAAAGCGCCCATAAAGATTCGACGCCTGTCTCTGCTTATTGGGTCTGGTAGGTGACAGGCAGCATGAACGCTGACTTTTCTGGTTTCATATTCTGTTGACTCTGTGCTAGGACAGACTTTGGGACTCTCCGGTAAGTGAGGGTATTTGGCGGGGAGTCCCATTGGCTGCGTGGACTGAGGGGCCCTGGGGTGTAGATTTGGAGGCTCCCTAGCAGCTGCCAAGTGATTTCACTTGGGGGCTCTCCTCTACTGTGCACCCCCGCCCCCGACTCTTAGCACTTCCTGTCAGTTTTCACTTTTGATTGAATCATTGTGCTTTCTGGTTTCGGTTACAATCTCAGGTCACAACTTAGATCATCAGGAATAAAATTACCTTCTGGTTTACAGAGCTCTCTGTCTGGTAAAAAGGCATCTTCTGGTTTAATTAAGGTGCTTTCTGGGTTTTGTGACATTGCAGAGCTTTGTCTGGTAGAACAGGGCGGTTGGGGGGAATCCTGTTCCAGGAAGCAGGCCTTCGGGGCAAGTTTCTGCTGATTGGTCGACCTCTGCTTATAAATCTATGACTAAAAAGAAAGTAGTTTTTATTGTAATACTATTTGGTTTATGTATTGTATAATCTAGACTCAGGAGAGAGCTGGCCATTGAATGAGTCTTTAAATTACTGTATTATAGTGTATGTAACTAGAGTTGTTTTCAGAAAGGTCGGGGAAGTGGGACAAAATGCCTTACCTAGAAACTTTCATGAGTTTACATAATCAGGACGTTGGATTAAAAGGAAACAGATTCGCGGTCCAGAGAAAAGGGGATTTGCCTGTGAAAGACAGCAGGAGCTCAGAGGAGAGGGCCCAGGAAGACCTAGACATTATTGCTGCTGCAAGCACGGCCAGGGTTCCCAGGGTCCCTCCGGCCCTGCGGGGTCTTCCTCCTTATGTGGCTGAGGGAACTGGGGAAAGTGAGCCTGAACTGGTCTCGCCATCTCAGACCTGACAGGGGACCAAACTCGGGGGACGACAAGCCCCCACCAGCGCAGGGCAATGCCCCTGGTGAAGACGTCAGTGGGAGCAGGGCCACGGGGACACATACTCCGTTTTCTACATCGGATCTGTTACACTGGAAAAGCACAAATCCTTCCTACAGGGATGATCCTCCTAAAATGGCTGACTTAGTTTCATCAATTTTTGCCACCCACCATCCCAGTTGGGCAGATATGCAAGCCTTACTAAATATTTTGCTTACAGGGGATGAGTGGAGGCTGGTATTGGATAAGGCAAATAAAGAGGTTCAGAGACCGCACCAAGAAAATCCAGATGGGGTTCTCGACCCTCCTAAGGCAATACCTTTACCTGAGCCCAACCGGGGCCCTAATGGAAATGGCCTTCCTTTCTTGGAGCATTATAAGAGGCACATTCTTGAGGGAATGAGGAAAGGAGTCCCTAAACAGGAAAGGCTAAATATGGTGCAGGTGGTACAACAAAAGCGCACAGAGGACCCCTCCAAGTTTCTTGAAAGAATCTACCAGGCTTATAGAAACTATACTGGTCTGGACCCACCAGCCCCTGAAAACATTAGAATGGTGAACATGACCTTCATCCCTCAAAGTGCACCTGACATCAGAAAGAAGCCCCAGAAGCTGGAGGGAGGACTAGGCATGAATCCTCAACGAGTAGACCTTGCCTTCAAAGTTTATAATAACAGGGAACAGAAGAAGGCCTAAGGGGCCACTGTTTCCTTGGAACAGGCTTCACAGCAACTGTGCGCGTGGGCAAAAGGCCCCTGACCACCGTCTAAAGGTCTTGCCACTGACCAATGCCGCACCGCCATGGAAGTGGGCCCTGGGAAAACGGATGTCCCGAGCGAGGGAAGAGGGGGCCAGAGCCTGAGAACTCAAGGGTTATGCTGGGAAAAGGAAATCACTTCGAAGATGACTGATGGCGCCCAGAGGTTCTGTCATTACAACGGCCTATTAAAGTCGCCCCCTAGGAACTTCAGGTAAGACTAACACTGGGGGGTGGGGCAAACTGTGGACTTTTTGATTGATACTGGAGCAACATATTCCATGGTCAATAGACCTCTGAGTCCTCGCAGCAGACTGTGACTGTAATTGAAATTCCAGGGAGCCCTGAAAGCCAATTTTTCTTAAAACTATTGGAATGTGTTGTGGGGGATACAGTTTTAACTCATAAATTCTGATCTATTCCTGAGGGTCTGATACCTCTTCTGGGAAGGGATTTGCTGTCAAAACTCCATGCCCAGATCTCTTTTTTCCCCAGGGGAACAACAGCTTCACCTACAGTTCCCCCCCAGAGCATGCATGGCAGTTCCCCATGAGATCACGTGGGGAGCAGGAAGAAGCACATCCTTGGCCAGAAGAAATCGAGAACCAGGTAAACCCCATTGTATGGGCTGCTGGAAGGCCAGGGAGAGCTAAGCACGTGTCCCCTGATAACGCTGATCTCAAACCAGCGGTGGGGACTCCCCATAAGAGGCCCTAATCCCTTGCAGAAGGAAGCCCTAGAAGAAATATGCCCAATAATTCAGAAATTTCAGGAATATAGGGACTTATTCAACCTTGCCATTGCCCATACAATACACCCATATTGCCCGTGAAGAAACCCCACTCAAATGAGTATCAGTTCATGCAAGACTCGCAAGACTTAAAGGCCATAAATGACCCTGTATAGGACATTCACCCCAAACTCTTATACTTTGGTGAGTACTATGCTCAGGGAGAGCTTCTGGTGTTCAGTATTGGACTTAAAAGATGCCTTCTTTAGCATTCTGACTGATCAAGACTCTCAACCATTGTTTGCTTTTGAATGGTAGGACCCAGAATCTCGGGTCAAGACTCAGTGCTGCTGGACAGTCTTACCGCCAGGGTTCAAGAACTCCCCCACAATTTTTGGGGAGACCCTGAGTCAGGACTTAAAGGACCTAAAACTAGAAGGAGGAATTCTGCTACAATATCTAGATGACCTCTTAATTAAGAGGTCATCATTCCAGCAATGTTTAACTAACACTGTAGCTACCTTGAACCATCTGGTGTCCTGTGGCTATCAAGTATCAGCACAGAAGGCCCAGGTTTGCCGACAAGCAGAAGGGTTTCTTGGGTTCCTGCTTGATCCTGGCAAAAGGAGTCTCATTGGAAAGAGAAACCATATCCAAATGAGAGCTCCCAATACCAGGAAACAGTTAAGAAGATTTCCGAGAATGGCAGGATTTTCCTGCCATTTGGATTCCAAATTTTGGGCTCATTGCTAAACCATTGTGTGTCGCCCCGATAGGACCAGAATATAGCCTTTAGAACGGACGAAAGAGTACACGCAGGCTTTTGAGTCCCTGAAAGCGCACCTGGCTTCTGCACTGGCCTTGGGGCTTCCAGACCTACTAAAGCCCTTTCAATTATACATTCATGAAAGGCGGGGCATTGCCCTAGGTGTCCTTACCCAAATGCTTAGTGACATTCCACAACCCATCGCATGCTTGTCAAAGCAATTAGATCACACTGTGCAGGGGTGGTCAGCCTGCTTGAGAGCTGTGGTAGCCACCTGTGAGCTCTTACAGGAAGCTGAAAAGTCTTCCTTCGAACAGCCTATCACCATTTACGCACCCCACCAAGTGCCGAGCCTGCTGGAGCAAAAGGGAAATTAGTGGCTCACTGATAAAAGAATCGGCAAGTACCAAGCAATTCTTCCTGACAATCCCAATGTCTCCCTTAAAACTGTAAGTTAAATCTTGCCTCCCTTCTCCTGGAGTTTGACTTGGCTGCACAAATACATGACTGTGCTGAGATCACTGATGTAGTGTATTCTTGCAGAATTGATTTACAGGACCATCCTCTAGAAGAAGCAGGCTAGACTCTCTATGCAGCTGGAAGCAGTTATACGGACAAAGGAGACAGAAAGGCTGGGTATGCTGTGGTGGCTCTTGAAGGAGCAGTGGAGGCCGAGGCCTTGCCATGGGGAACATCTGCTCAGAAATTTTGTTTCTGATTGCGTTGACGAGGGCACTGGAATTGTCGCATGAAAGGAGAGTGAATGTGTATACCGACTCAGGGTACACTTTCCTAATTTTGCATGCACATGGGTCGGTCTGGAAGGAAAGAGGACTATTAACCTCCAATAAAAAGGAGATTAAGCAGGCAGCAGAAATTTTAGAATTGTTAGACACTGTTCAGGTACCTTTAGAGGTGGTAGTTATGCACTTCACGGGCTATCAGAAAGAGGAGACTGAAGTGGTGAAAGGGGCTGCTAAAGGAATGTTTATTTTTATTTATTATATATTTTAAAATATTTTTATTTATTTATTGTTAGAGAAAGGGGAAGGGAGAAAGAGAGGGAGAGAAACATCAGTGTGTGGCTGCCTCCTGTGCACCCCACCACTGGGGACCCGACCCGCAAACCAGGCACGTGTCCTGGCTGGGAATCTAACGGCAACCCTCCAGTTCGCAGGCCAGCACTCAATCCACTGAACCACACCAGCCAGAGCTAAAGGAATGTTTATAATGCCTTTGGTACCTGTTCTAGACTTGCCACAAGTTGACCCTGAATATTCGATTGTAGATATAGAGAAAACTGAGAGCTGGGGTTTTGATGAAAAAGGAGCTGATGGAGAAAGAGTAAGAAAGGAGTCATACTGCTTCCTGAACATGTAGTAGAGCCAGTCATGAGTCATTTGCATGAGGCCACTCACTATGGAAGAGACTCATTAACTGCATAAACTAAACTGTGACTCACAAGTCCTGGAATGTCTAAAGCCTGACAAAAAGTAATTGCTAGATGTGTTGTGTGCCAAAAGAACAACCCCAAGGAGCGAGTCCATTTGAGGACTGGCAAATAGACTTTACCCAGATGTCAAGGGTCCAGGGGTGGAAATATTTGCTCGTTTTTGTTGACATGTTTCTGGATGGGTAGATGCCTATCCTACTGGAAGAGAGAAATCTTCGAAGCAGTGAGAGACTTCCTGAAGGAAATCATTCCTTGCTTTGGCCTACCCAGCAGCATCCAGAGTGATAATGGACCTGCTTTTGTTTCAGAAATTACACGGAAGGTTAGTAAATTTTTAGGAATCAAGTGGATACTCCACATGGCTTGGAGACCTCAGGCTTTTGGAAGGTAGAGAAGATGAATCACACCTTGAAGAAAAATATAGCCAAGTTGTGCCAAGAAACTCATTTCCATTGGGACCAAGCTTTACCTATTACTTTGCTCAGGATAAGGGTGACTCCTCGAAGTGAGGTTCAATTGAGTCCTTATGAAATTGTGTACAGGTGACCGTTTCAGGTTATGATTGGGGTGAGAGATATGTGTATAGATCAAGAAATGAAGGTGAAGAAAATGTACAACATTTAAGTCAGACCTTAGCTGTAATTAGAGACCTTGTTTGTATTAGAAACCTCTCCCCTACAGTTCGCTACATTCCTTTGAGCCTGGAGACAAGATGCTACTCAAGACCTGGAAGACAGGACCCCCTGAAAGCCAACTAGAAGACAAGTGGACTGAACCTTGGGACGTACTCCTCACCACCCCCACCACAGTCAAGTTGGCAGAAATAAAACCTTATCGCACCAGAGTAAAGAAAGCACTGGAGGAACAATGGACCACCAAGCCTCAAGAAGACCTGAAAGTCATCTTTCGAAAACAATGACATATTCTTTTCATTACTTTTGTTTAACCACATGTTATGGAGAACTTGTTCCTTTCAAATGACATGAAAATATTTGGGTATATTTAACAAAAATATTCTAAACATCTCTGAATTTTGTCTTGCAGGAGGAACTTATGTTGAACAAACTTTCACTACATGTCTTATAGGTATTTGTGCTCCCCTAGGAAGCCTTTGAAATTATACTTTGTTTCAGCATATCAATAAGAAAATAACCTACTCTGATATTTATAATTGGGAACCTGTGGTAACTCTAAAGGACATGGAAATGTTTTCTTTAAAAGTCACTAACGTAGCTCCAGTTGGAGAGTATGCAACTTTTGTCACTTATGTAAAAACCGTTTTGTGCCTTATCATAGCTTGTTGTCACATACAACATGCCCCCTTATGTGGATCTGCAATTAAATGTATTCCTGAGCCCCCTACCAGGCGGCCTAATGCTAAGACATGTGCTCAACAACAAAATGAGTACATCCATATGAAACTGATCTCATAGAAACAAGATAGTTTAAACTAACAGTGGGGGAATGATGGCGGACTCAAATGTTGGAAAGTTTTAGTTTCAGGTAATAGCTAATAAACTTAGTAATCAATGTACGTAAAAAGCTATTGTTTCAGGAACTGAAGGTATGGCCCGCCCTGACTCTAGGAGACCGACCATAAACACTTTCACCTTTGAGCCTCAGGAGGACTGCAAGCAGTCAAGGTGGTACCTGAGCCATTGTACTCAAGGGTGAGATGCCCACGGCCCAGAACACAGATAAAGACCACTGCCCAGGGCACAGATGAAAGAATGCTACAGCTTTTCATCTGATTAACTTTTCCCTGAATTCCAAAGCCCTTGCCTATACTTTTCTTCTCCTTATGAAAAGTGTCGGTTTAAAATGGAATTGAAGATGGTCTGTTAGGGAACAAACCCGTCGTCTCCTCAGATCGCCGGCCATCTGAATAAAGTGCCCACAAAGATTCGACGCCTGTCTCTGCTTATTGGGTCTGGTAGGTGACAGGCAGCATGAACGTTGGCTTTTCCGGTCTCAGGGTGACAAGATTTATTCAGGTGGAAATAGAAGGTGGCCCCCGTGTCTCATCTCCGTCCATCCCACTGTAGAGAAAGTCCAACCATGTCTGCAGCAAGGCCAAAACAAAGGCCAGTTTCCAGATTTTCTGGTTCATATTAATGCTTAGTGCTTTGGAGCCCAAAGGTGCTGTAAGGTGGCCTCGGTCTCCACCTAGGTAGTTTAGTGCTGTCCCCAGACGGCCGCCCGGAGGCTGCTTTTGGAGTCCGCATGGCTGTTAGACCCGCAGGGCTGCTATGCAGAGAACTTGTAAGCCGAACTATATTATCTCGGGCTTGGGACAGACCACGTGCTTTTTCAAAATAACCAGTCAACTCCCCAGGCTTTCACAGGCTTCTGATGGGTCCACGCCCTGATCGACCAATCCCTCGCGCAGGCTGGACCGACCGGCTTCTATGGTTGCCATTTTGTCTCCTCTTGGGCGCGTCTCACAGTGGCGCCTCCCCCTGCTCCCGTCACAGCCCGGTTCTGGAGGGCAGGCTCCAGCTACATGGAGGACAATACTGTGACCCCTGGGGAGTGTGTGAAGCTGCCACTTCCTGGTCAAACAACCTTATGCTCCCCTGTTTTGTTATATTATGCTTAATAATGTCTGATTCGCTTTGTTTCCTTCTTTCATTAATATCTAGCTACCTATGCTAACAGAGGTTCCTAAAAAAAAATTAAAATAGATCTACCAATTCCATTTCTGGGTATAAACTAAAAGGAAATGAAAATAGAATACTGAAGAGGTATATCTCCCCCATATTTATTACAGCATTATTCACAATAGCAAAGATATGGAAAAAGCCTAAGTGCCTGCCGATGGATGAATTGATAAAGAAGACGTGTGCAGATGCATTGGAATAGTATTTGGCCATGAGAAAGAAGGAAATTCTGCTATTTGAGACAACATGGAGGGACTTTGAGGACATTATGCTAAGTGAGGTAAGGTCAGACGGAGAAATACAAATACTACATGGTATCACTGATGTGTGGAATCTAAAAAAGTCAAACTTATAAAAACACAGAGTAAAATAGTGGTTACCAAGTCCTAAAGGGTAGGGAGAAAGGAGAGGTGTTGTATAAGGGCAGAAGCTTACAGCAAACAAACATATAGTGAATAGAGACAACTATATTATAGTATAATCAAATTTGCCAAGAGATTGGATCTTAATTATTCCAACCATTAAAAAAAAATGATAGTTATGTGACACGATACAGGTGGCAATTATCATTACGATGGCCATTATATAAATATATTAAACCAATATGTTGTGCACCTGAAATTTACAATGTTATATGTCAAATATATTTCAACTAAAAAAATAAAAGAAAGTAGAAAGTCACAGTCAGGTGATTCAGATATGCAAGGACTGACAAGCCTCCCTGGGTGGGGATTAGGAAGGATGACAGGTATATCATCTTGGCTCTCACCATCTTGCTGTGGTCCTGGGCACTTGAATTCAATAACAATTAACTGAGGATCTAGGTTCCTGGAGCGCAGAATGAATAAGTCACAGTTCCTGACTTAAGTAGCTCACAGGCTTCTTTATATTTCAGGGTCTCGTGTCTACCATCTGAAAATTAGTAGGGCTGACCTAAATCAGTATTCTTCAAACTTGAGTAATGTATGGTATCCTTTTAAAGGAAAAAAAATTAAGTTCTGCCAGTATTACTGAATTATTTTGTTTATAATGATACTTTAAAATAAACATAACCACCTAAAAAAGCATAAACCTCTTACCTTATAATTGTTATTCAACTGTACAAGTGAAACAAGTTTATAAGTTAAATATTTTTAAAAAATCAAATTTGAGAACATTAATTGGTTATGAAGAACGATGTTTTTTGAAGTCAAGTTTCTGTTCCCATTGGGAATATAGTGCCCTCACTTACTCAATTCTGTCACCACCATTCTCTGTTCAGTCTACTGGGAAACCAAACCACTCCATGTAGAGAGTTTTGGCATAAATGCAATTCATGTTGTTGGGGAGGAAAAAAAAATTTCCTCTAATCTTATAAGTTCTTTCAGCTGTGGTCTATGAATTAAATTGATTGAAGACAAATTAACAGGAGAAAATCAAATTTCACTAAGGTACCAGTTCCATAAATATTTTCTCCTGTTAATCTAAATTTAGAAAGAGGGAAGAATGACTCACCACTTTTGTTTCCACCAGACCAGCAGACAGAAACCCAGGTCAGAAGTCCAGGATCTCTCAGCTACGGCAGCCTTGGTGGGGATGTGGGGATGTGGGGATGTGGGGTTCCGGCCATTAAAGCTGATTCTGCCAGCTACGCCAACTACTCTGTTGAGGAGGAAAATGTTCTCCTCTACCCTTCCAGGTTCTTCTAGCTAGTCTAAGAAGTAAATTGACATGAGACGGATTAATAGCAGAAAAACCAAGTTTAATTTCATACCTATAGGGCTCCATAAGAATATGGGGGTCACCCTGGTCGGTGTGGCTCAGTTGGTTGGAGCATCATCTCAGACCAAAAGGTTTTGGATTCCAGCCCTGGTCAGGGCACATACCTAGGCTGGGGGTTCAATCCCCCCAGCCGGGGCATGTACCAGAGGCAACCAGCTGATGTTTCTCTCTCACATCGATGTTTCTATCTCTCTATCTCTCTTTCTCTCCTTTCTTCTCTCTCTAAAAAGCAGTAAAAAAATATCCTCAGGTGAAGGGAAAAGAAAAGAATATGGCGGCCCACAAGGAGGCAATTTGGGCTTATATGCCATCCTGAACTAAGAAGAAGGGGTAGGAGTGTGGGACTTCATAGGGGAGGAGGAAAACTCACATGAAGGTGGGAAAACATGTGCTTGGTAAGCAAATGTTTGCTTGGCCATGCAGAGACAACGGGACCCAGAAATGATTTACACCTGCAAGCCCTGCTGAGTTCTCCCTGTGCACCTAGCCCCCTGCCCCCCCCTTTTTTGTAGTTTTCTCAGGTGATAGCTTTTCTTCCTGGAGAAAAGTACCTCTATCCATATTCTTTAAGGCAGTTAAGGGGGAAGTAAAAAGCTCTTCCTGTTTTGGGGGGTTTCAATTGCATTTAACTTAAAATAATCCACATGCCAGGGTAGCACATTGTGGGAAGACTTGTTCTGAGCCTCTACAATGTGTATTATTAAGTTTCCTCTTTTATCATTGGCCCACCAAAATTCATGATGATACTATTTAGTATCAACAAAAACAGACTCACACACTGAAATTGCATAGGTTTGAGGTGGTCATACAAATGATCCAATATGTTCATTTTCTTTTTTAGATTATTACTGGAATATAAACACAAAGCTTAAAATGTTTTTCCTAAAAAATGTGATATTTAGAGTACATCTGACTCCAATTTGAGGAACATTAAGTGATTCCTAAGTCCTTCTTAGCCTTCAAATTCTACAAACTCTATTCTTACTTTTAAGAAATTTGTCCTTGATGTTACTCATAGTAGGTGCTTGATTAAATATTGGTTTAGATTGAGTACACTTTGGTGTGTAAAGCTATTCAATTTGTGAAGTTATAGAAAAAAACATATATTAGTCTTTGCCCTCAGTTGTGGCACGGAGCTCCTAAAACCCTTGTAATTTCCTAAGTGATGAGTGCCTAAGAACATATTTTGTTCTAATATTTGGTCTTTGATTCTGGTTCCTCAGACTAGGTTCCTACATCCCTTGGGATTTACCGGGTGCTAGAAATATCTTTTGTTTCAATGAGGTAACTGTTAGTCAGCTCCTAGATTGGGGGCTAGTCACGAGAAAGACCAAACCATGATTAGAAGCTTGGAACTTTCAGCCCCACCCCAATCCCCATCCTCCAGAGAAGGAAGAGGGGTTGGAAATGGAGTTTATAATTGATCAATCCTGTGTGATCAAGTCTCCATAAAATCCCAGTAGTATGGGGTTTGGAGAACTTCCCAGGGGGCAAACGCGTGGAGGAGCTGGGAGAGCGGTATTGGGCGGGAGGGGGCATGGAAGCTCTGCATAGACTTTGTCCCTGCATCTCTCCCGTCTGGATGTTCATCTGTATTCCTCATCATATCATTTTATAATAAACGGGTAAACCATCAATAAACTGTGCCCTGAGTTCTGTGAGCTGTTCTAGCAAATAAATCAAACCTGAGGAGGGAGTCATGGGAACCTCCAATTTTTAGCTGATCAGTCTGAAGCACAGGTGAATTGACAACCTGAACTTGGAATTGGCATCCGGTGTGTGTATGGGGGCGGGGGGCAAGCAGTGTTGTGGGACTGAGCCCTTAACCTGTGGGATCTGATGCAGTTTGCAGGTAGACAGTGTCAGAATTGAGTTAAATTGTAGGACAAGAAGCTGGTGTCACTGAATTGCTTGGTATGGAGATAAAAACCGACACATCTGATGTTGTTAGGAGAGTAACAGGAGATAAGAAACGCAGGAGGAGTGCAGGTTTCCTACTCACAATCCAATATTTTTTTATAAGCAGGTATTTTTATCTGTATACTTTTCTTGGTACAGTTCTTATAAATGCCACATTAAAATATTTATTAAATTCAACAAATCTGTTCGATTATGCCCTTCTAGCAAACAGTGTAGATTAGACATAAGATGATAAAAACGTGCTGGAAAATTATGCCTTTACCCTGTTCTAGGAGAAGCGATGGCAGCTGTACCCCTCTGCAGCCTCGATGGCCCCGCTTTGTATCACACGCCATCCTCACGCTCCTCTCATCATAGGACACAGGGCGGGGGGGGGGGGGGGCATCTGCCCAACCTGGGGTCTGCTGGGCAACCTGTGACTTCTCTGATCTACCTCAGAAATAGGAGCTGGGCTAAGTAAATTCTCTCTCCTTGGGGACTTTGACACGAGAAACATGGACAGAATTTACCAGTTAAAGGTGGGGGCTGCAGCTGAAAGTTCATGAGGTGGCATCAGGGATGGGAAGTTCTGCTGGTGCAGGTGGAAATATGGGAGGGCAGCAAACCCCGGCTGTGAGTGGCTGGAGGAGCAGCGGCAAGGTGGGTGTAGCTGAGTCGCCTTAATAGCAGAGCATGGGGCAAGTATCCAGCAGCCCTCCCCAGGCCTTCAGACCAACCTTGAGTTCGGAGCCGCCCTCCAGCACCTGTCTTTGTGAGGTTCTCTCCTGTTACAGTGCGGCTTCTGGAATTACCTTGGGCAAATAGCCAACCTCTCTATACCTCAGCTTCCATAACTGTCGAGTGGAGGTAACAATAGAATCTATCTCATAGGGTTGATTGTGGAGATTAAGAGAGGGATGGGCTTAGAACTGCGCTTGACATATAGCGATTACTGAATAAATGTTAACTCTAACCGTAATCATTTCTCCCATGATATATTTCATATTACATTACAATAAATGTAACTGCGTTTGAACTAGCTAGAATGGGACTCTGTTTCTCATAGCGAAGCTTCAGTAAAACAAGCCGGCATTGTAATTTTCCTTTTCAGTCTCCTTGGAGCTCCATCTGTGCTAGTAAGTAGTACGGGATTTCTGAAAATTAATCATAATGGAATTGGAGTTCTCATTTTTAGTACTCTCATTTTGATCCCCTGATAAATTAAGACGGTGATGCGCTATAATGGTTCATGTTTAAGGAAAGATCATTACTGAGTGTGTTATATTAAATAGAGGCACGAATGCATTTTTGACTTTTTTTTTTTTTTTAGACAAAGTCAAAGAATAATTGGGTAAGCTAAGTCCTGAGAACTTCAAGTTCAGAGCCACAGGTCCCCTCGGCAAGAATGCAGTACATCCAGTCAGAGGAAAGGAATGGAGTGGGATGGTGTGAGGAAGGAACCAAGGAGCTGGCAAGGGAGTAGGGAAAGAATTACTTCTGTCCCATACAACAAATGATTTTCTTTTTCCATTTTATGTTTCTATCTCTTTCTTTCCAAGTTTCTAATTCACTCTATAGGGAAATAATTCCTCCTACCTCTGAAGCTTGTCTCTGAATTAACAGTGGGAATCAGGGAAACATCAGGGC